>AYEL01077209.1:0-34532 GCA_000484575.1 Olivierus martensii
GATTATTATACGATTAATTTTTTATAAAATTTAAAATATTTATTACTATATTCAACTTTTAAATATTTTTTGCTCTTTAAAAAATAATCGATATACTTTAAAATATAGATTACGATTACATAATTATATTGCAATTATTAATGCCGATTTATTAACTGTTCAAAGTTTTTAATTAATTGTGTTTAGCCCTTCTTTTCTTTTAATTTAATTCATAATAAATTTAAGCGAATAACTTTTTTCTGTGTGACGTTTCTTAATTGATTATAAATTAGCCATTTCAGTTTTAACAGAATTTGTAATCAGTAGAGATAAAAAAAGTTCAGCAAATTTTATTTTTAACGTTTAACAACTTATGCGTGATGCTCTCTTGAAAAAAAAAGCACTGATAAAGAATGGAAAGTCTTCAGAGATGGTGCATAAAAAAAATCAAATTTACATAAATAAATAAGTTTTTCTCCCTTTCCTTAAATAATTTGAATGCATTTTAATGCGATTATAATTTGTAAATGCGCCACATAATGTAAAATTTCTTACTCGCAACGTTAAATTAATATTAAATATTAGACTCTTATATCATGTATTATGGTATTTCCTTTTCTCCTCAAATCGATATGGTGTTGCCTCAAGATGTTTGCACAAACGGAAATGACGCTATTGCCTCATTTCCGTTTGTGCAATCATTTTGGATGAAGCAATCTTTACTCATAATAAAGCTATATTATATTAAGAACTTTTCTCTAACTAACAGTTAGATATACACATTAGAGTATACTAACTATAGAAATAATATGCTTGTGTTGATAGAGCAACTGCATAATTGAAATTGTAAAACACCGTATAGAGTTAATTCTAAATGTTTAAACACTTTATGTTATTACTGTAGGTCTAAAACAAAATAATTTTACTTAAATAAATATACTTGCAGTAAATATAAAAATTGAACTTATTAATAAGTACAGTGTATATCGATTATTCGGGTTGCTGATTGAGTTTAATCTGGTAGTGTGATGTTCAATTCTTAATTAATTAATTGTGATGTCAGAAAGATTAATTATTAAACGACCCAGATTCGTTTCTTTATTATATCAAATAATTGACAATCAAAATTAGAATCAAATCAAAATTACAAATATTGCAATGATTTCTTGCTGTAAATAAACAAATTTCTTGTTTGTTTTCCAATAAATTTAGTAAACTCCCGTATAATGCGCTTTCCTATAACGCGACGAAAAAATTTGCGATTACAACTCATATAACGCTATAAATACTCCCTTACAACGTGTAAGATCAATTTTTTTTAACGTTACTTACCCGTTGCTTATGATATCCGTTGATTATAATAAAAACCAAACGATGTTTATTTCGTTTCCATGACAACTTTAACAATTTTTCCATCGGGTGATACGAATCCGCGTTTTCGGAGTCCGTGTTATACGGTGTCTACTTTTACATAATACTTTTTAAAAATTTAGTTATCTGTATTCTGTTTTGTTTTTTCCTTTATTAAAAGAAACCTTCTTTAACACAAGTTAATTAACACACTGCACATAATAAAATCATATTCGAAACTAACGCACATATCATTAGGAATATGCGATCAATGCTGGAACCAATACTTCCAAGGTTGGAACTCAGAGACAAGTTTAAGTTTGCATAAAATCGTCTGATAATGCCTCGTATAACGCGATTTCCTATAACGCGGAACGTTACCCGCACTGTAATAGAATATTTGATTATATGGATGCTTAACATTTATTTATATTAAATGCGTATTGTTCATAATTTAGAGTTTTTGGATATTTCGTGGATTATCCGGAGAAATTAATTCCCGATTGCCACGATTAATCGAGAGTCTACCGTATAGGAAGCATACAAGAAAAAAGAGCTAAAACAGAATAAAATTCATTTATTTAAAAACTTTAAACTTAATTTTTAATTATTTAAAAAATCAAAAAATTAAAAAATTTTTTCTGGTGAAAAATTATCAAAAATTACTGTATTAATTTTATTTGCATAAAAATAGTCAATTAGCATAATCAGAAATTAAATAATAACGAAAGTACTCGCGATATTTGATCTTTAAGATTTTATGCACTGTAATAGTTCGCCATCATGATTATAAAAATGATAAATGCTTTTCTCTCTCTGATATCATCAGCAATTTTGTAAGAGATGGAAACTTAATGCTGTTTCCTGTTTTTCCAAACTAAATCTTCTATGCCTTTAACTCAATAAATATCATAATATTTATTAAAGTCATCAGAGGATTGTGTTAATACATGAATTAAAAAAAAAATAAAAAATAGGTACTGCTTGAAACTCATGTTGTCTGTCAACTTATTTTTTAATCCTGAAAGGGAATTTAAAATCTGATATATGAAAAATACAATCAAATTTTTAAAAATTCAGAAATTAATTTAAACAACTGAATATTTAATACATATTTTAATAGAAAGATAAATTATAAATTTAATAACTGCTATTGTAAAGAAGGCCGTAGTCCTAATTATACTTAAAATCTGAATCTTTAGGAATGAACCTTTAGGAAGAAAAATTTCTTCCCTGTATGCTTTAAATTTATCACAATACTGTTTAATTTTTTTATTATGATAGCTGAGTGCCTAAATGAATCGCTTTGTTTACATTTCGATCCCAACCGCCATGTTTTCTCCAAACTCTCTCTTGTTGGCTTCCGGATTTCGTCTTCTGTAGCTGTCAAAGTGTACTTATTCATTTAAAAAAGAGATTATAAAATATATGCATATAATTTAATAAATTTCCTTTCAAAAAAAGAAAACAAAGAGGTTTACTCTTACAAGGAAATTAACTTGTTTGATTGTGTTGCATTGGCAAACACGCACTAGACTTCTTTTTGAGGTAAACAAATTCGGTCAGTCACCTCATTGAATAAGCCTAAATGCCGTTTTCAGACGAAATTATTTTTGTCAGAAGGATTTATTCCCTTTCGATAACATTTTTTCTGAAGGCTTTTCATACATAACTATAGATTTACATTTAATAAAAACGTATTTTCCAATGGTGCCCCTGTATTGTGATTAAGTAAAACCTGGTAATAGTTTTATATCATACGTGATGTAATGTTTTTTTTTTATTTTAATAGTAATCGATTAATAAAAATATATTCTATTAAAAGTAATATAAATTATGATTAATAAAAATATATTCTATTAAAAATAATATAAATTATATAAGTTTTTTAATCCTTTTAAATAAACGTATTTTCACAATAGTAATCCTATTAATAAAAATATATTCTATTAAAAGTAATATAAATTATACAGTATAAGTTTGTGTGTAACGAACCAGTAATTGCACCAAATTTAGCGAATAAAAACAAGTATAAATAAATGTTTATAATTGCACGAATTACAAACATTTATGTACATTAAATCCTTTCAGTAAATCGGTAGAATTTTGTTAGATAATGCTTATAATTAAATCCTTTCAGTAAATCTGTAGAATTTTGTTAGATAATGCTTATATCATAAAAAATAATTTAATATTGATCATTTTCACAGCTTTTTTCCCTCACAAAAATTTTGCGGAAAATTTTGACCTAAAATTTTGTTTTGGAAGTTACAAAAATTTTGTGGGAAATTTTGACCTAAAATTTTGTTTTGGAAGTTTGATTTTCAGTCTAGAATCGGTAGAAAGCTCGCAATTTCGACTTCTAAACGATGGATTAATGCGAGATGAAATATTTTTTTATTTTTAATCGATTTTTATTGGAATTTAATAAAAATTTAATGAAATTATTGCAGTTAATAAAAACAATTATAAATATATCTTTATAATTGCAGGAATTACAAACATTTAATGTATATTAAATCCTTTCAGTAAATCGGTAGAATTTTGTTAGATAATGCTTATAATTAAATCCTTTCAGTAAATCTGTAGAATTTTGTTAGATAATGCTTATATCATAAAAAATATCTAATATTGATAATTTTCACAGCTTTTTCCTCCCCCACAAAAATTTCACGGGAAATTTTGACCTAAAATTTTGTTTTGGAAGTTTGATTTTCAGTCTAGAATCGGTAGAAAGCTCGCGTTTTCGACTTCTAAACGATGGATTAACGTGGGATGATGTTTTTTTTTTATTTTTAATCGATTTTTATTGGAATTTAATCAAAATTTAATGAAAATATTGCATTTATTCAATAATTAAAATTTTGCCACAGCTCTTCATTGTGCTTTATCTTGGGTTAACCCAAGATAAGGCATTATAAAAGTAAATTTTTGAAAAAAATTCCTATTTCAATAATCGAAATCAAAGAAAATATCTTCCTTCGCTCGGCATGCCTGAATTCAAAACTAAAACCGAAACCTAGCTTCAGACGAATACCAAACTATCGTAAGTAGCGGGTATTAAGAGAACGACTTTTTCGGTCTTGTCATCAACCTTGATATTCTTTGTGTGTGTGCTGTTTTTGAGTCGATTCATTGAACATTAAATGGTGACAATTTCGAATTCTAAACGATAGATTAACGTGAGATGTATTTTTTTTTTTTTTTATCGATTTTTATTGGAATTTAATCAAAATTTAATGAAAATATTGCATTTATTCAATAATTAAAATTTTGCCACAGCTCTTCATTGGGCTGTATCGGTTAACCCAAGAAGGCATTATAAAAGTAAATTTTTGAAAAAGAGTTCCTAATTTCAATATACAAAATTCTTTGATTTCCAAAGAATTTTTTCTTTGAGCCAAAGAAAATATCTTCCTTGGCTCGGCACGCCCGAATTCAAAACCAAAACCTAGCTTCAGAAAAACGTAATACAAACTGGAAGCCAATTAATAAACTGGACCCTGCTAGTATCAGTAATGCGTGGAAGTGGTGTAATCTTAGCACATAAAATTTATTTTATAGGTATGTCTTAGAAATTTATAGACTATTTTGTTATTTATGTTTACCATTATTATATTGTTGAAAGTTTTGTGTTTAGTTGTTATATAACATATTATTAATGTTAATGTTAATTTCTTAATTAATTGAACACTTATTTTGGAAACTGTATGGCATTCTGTGAAGTTGCTATAGCAACATAGTTTAAACTTGAGAATTGTGGCATTTATAAAACATATTTGTGTAGTTTGTTTGTTATGGTAGCTGAAGAGGATTTTATGTAATTGAAAGTGCAACTTTCAAAAATATTAAAAACTACTTGCTTAATACGATACTAGATTAAATACAGCTCATTCGCAAGTATGGATTTTATTCAGCATAACGTTTTCGGACTGTATTAGTCCCTCATCAGTGCTGCTAAACATTCCAAAAGATCTAATTAAAAAATAAATATATATATTTACTAATAATATGAAAAAATATTTTCACCAATGCTGTGTTAGAATGCTGTAGATTCTAACTATGATAAGGAGGGCACTGAAACACTTCGAATTTTAAATACAGTCATACCTCACCTTACGTCGTTAATTCGTGCCAAGACTCGCGACTTAAGTCGAATAAACTCTTTAAAAAACGGCCTAGACCTCCTATAATCCCTGTAACGCCGCTAATAACATTTTTAAGCTTCTAAATAATTTTATAAGTTTCAGTAACCAGCTCATACTCCGATTGGACGAATGGTCAAGGTACTCCTGTACGCAGCGTAAAAAGTTGAACAAGAGTCAATTTCGGCGTAAAGACGCAGCGTCTAGTTATATAGTGAAAGTAACATTAGCATCGATACACCGACGTATTCACATCGCGTTTTATGCCTGTGAGACCCAGCCATTAGTAGATTTTTATTTTTTTCCTATTAATAAAAAACCGACTTAAAGTCGGAGTATGACTGTATTCACTTACTACTTTAATTCCTTTAATTTTTAATATTTTTATTTTTTATCCATAATAATTTTTATCATCTTTCTGTTAATGTTTTGACTAATGCTGTATTTCCACTTACTTATTTTACTTTTTTATGTTTTTTGTAATTTTTAAAAAGTGTGTAACTATCGCATCTTCAAAATATTCGATTTATTTTAACGAAGATGGTGGATTGAAACGGCTGGAAACGTTATTACTGTTCTAATAAATTATTTAACCTGGAAAGTGCTTGTTTTTTCATCGTTACTTCTCTTACACAGGATAAGTTTAGTGTAGATTCTATCACAATTGTTTATTAATTAATGAAATCAGAATAATAAAAACATGAGAAATAAAATTAATTTTTATAATAAAAATCATTTATTAGTTTATTTATGTGTTCATCAAAATGATTAAACTGTTAATTCATTCGTCATTATTTATTCTATTATAATTTCATATATTTTTCTCTGTTCATTCAGTTCATATAACTTTATCCTTTAGTTCATTTTTGATTCACTGAGTTATAGATTTTCAGACTCTTGAATGATTTATTGTTTTTTTTTTTTGTGAGAATTTGATTATGTGATAGATTTATAAAGAGTGATGAGAATTTTCATCTTTTATCTATAAATCTTTATAGAAACTTAATAAAAAAATAGTCAAATATTGATTGATTTATAAGCAAACTTAGTATTTGGTTAAATTTCTGTAAAATGTTTTTCTTTATACAGTATTTATTTTTAAATTAATAAATAGTTTGATTTATATAAATTTATTTTGATCAGAGTTAAGTCTATAGTAGAGTTTCTACATTATTGATTTTTTAGTGTTTTATTAAAATTGAATTTAATAACATATTTAATTTTAAAATTAAAACTATTTAAACTATAATATTACTATTATTTAACCATTTAAAGTATATTATTTGCATTTATATCAGTTATAAATCTATAGCTTAATAATCTCTGGGGAAAGGCAATACTTTTTTGTCTTGCAAATTATAAATATTTGCATTATAATAGATAGTTTGCAAATAGAATAAATTAAGGATAACTGTAACCATTTATGAATTTCTTAAAATCATTTTAAGAGAAACTTATACAGATGAATGCCATGAAAAATACAAATAAATCTTCTCTGCTACATGTCAACCATATTTCTTGTTTGATTTATATGTAAAGCTTCCTGAAAGACTGTGATGTAAGGCATTACATTAAGCGATACATTAGTGAGGAATCCTTGATAAATTGCCATTCATCAATCACTAAATGTAATAAGTCAGAATATATTTGTAATAAGTAGAGTCTAGAATTCAGTTAAAATTCATTAGTTTAAAAATAAAGTTTTGTTTCTATGGCAAAATGTAAAAAAAAGCAATAAAATAAATGGAAAAATGTTTTCAAACTCAATTTGTTTCAGATTTATGAATTTAAAATTAATTATAAATTAAAGATCATTTGCATTTGGAGATGACTTAACATATATTTAATTTAAAGTTTAAAGAATTCTTTAATGGATTTTTCTTTTTTTTTACTTCAACATTTCATAATTTATTTATTTATTCATGTTAAATCATTAAAAGTTTTAATATAAGTTAATGCAGAAATTGTTACTATGATTAAATATTAATGTTTAAAGAAAATAATTTATTTAGTTAATTTAAGCAAGAAATCTTGTTCATTTTTCAATTCTAAAAGCAGCCAATAAATTTTAAGATTTAATATTATTGCTATAGATTTATTTAGCATAAAGTTTTCCAAAGTGTAAAAAGAAAGTGAAAATTTGGTAACTTTCCATCATCTTTTCATACTTTCAGTTCTTTCATAATGATATTGAAGTTTCATGTCATTAATACAGCATTCTTTATGTTAGAAGGTTTATTTTGCATAACACCTTTTTCTATTTTTTTTTTTCTATGTAATTTTTATCTTAAGGTTTTTAATAATTGATTATTGAAATTATTCAGTAACAATACATTTTCATTATTAAAATGTGAATAACAGTTCATTTAACAATAAAGTTTTCTTTATTGTTTATTCATCTTTCACCAACAGAATTTTTCTATGAGAATTTATGATTTTTTGAGGTTTCCAAATGAATTTTTGCGATTTTTTGAAGATAAACAAACTGCAAATATCTATCATTTTATTATAAATCCATCCAAATATCATTTATTCATTGTATGACAGGTTTACTCCTTCATTCATCATTTCTTGCATTTTATGTTTCCAGTTGCTTATACAGACTTTTCCATGCAGAAAGTTTGAGTTTTGTAATATTTTTTTTTATTAATAATACAAAATAAAATTTTACTACTCATTTTTGACTTAAAAAAATTATCATTTAAAAATGTATAAACAAAATTTCAACCTGCATTTTTGAAAAAAACAGAATTTGGCACAAATTGATAAAAAAAATTCTTCACTTAATAAGGATATGAATATATTTATAATCTATAAAAATTTTTTTCTTAAATATATATTTTTTTAACTCTTTTCAGCAGAAATATCTTGTTTGTTATATAGCATATACTACTGCATTTTGTAAAGAATTTTCTTCTTACCATCACAATAAAGCTATTGTTGATATTTCTTTTTTTTTTGTTAGATATTTTTAGAAAGTGTTGAATCTGCCTTTGACAGATACATTTATTGTCAGTTCTAAGAAAAATAATAAATGCTTTTTACTATTTAAATTCTGCTAGGATTTAACGAATTGCTACAAATCTATAAATTGTTCTGCAAGAATGTCTAATTACTTAGGAAAATTTTTTTTTTTTAATAAAATTAGCTTTTTAAATAATAATAAAGTACCTTGACTTCAAAACAATTATCAGTTATATTTTACTTACTTACTTACTTACAAGTTTTAAATCTAGAGATTGAATTTAAGTGACTAATTTGTTTTCTGAAATAAAAGTTTATTATTATTCTTCAACATTAAAATTAAGATTAAATTATAAAATTTCAATTTAAAATTAATCATATTTTAAATACTGCTTTTTAAATAAATAAAATAGCATTTCTTTTTTTTTTTTTTTTTTTAAAAAAAATTAAAATTAATTAAATAATTTAATAATTTTTTAAAAAATTATAATATAAAATTATTATAATTTTTTTTTTTTTTTAGTTTTATTTTGGAAGATAGAAAGAAAACTTTATGCATTCTTATTTATTTTGAAACTTCTCTGAAAAATTTATTAGGTGCATGTATCTTTTAAAATTCAGAAACACATGAATGTTTAACTCAAAAGTTTGGATGGAAAACTTTCAACGTTATAGATTCATACAGTTCGAATTCTTCAAAATATTATACAGCAGACTCCCGTATAAAGCGGGGTATACGTTCCGCGTTATAGGAAATCGCGTTATATGAGAGACGCATTATTAGAGGAATTTATGCAAATTTAAACTTGTCCCGAATTCCAGCACCGATCGCATATTCCTAATGAGATGTGCGTTAGTTTCAAATATAATTTTATTGTGTGTTCAACATAATTAACACAATAATTTAATAATTAAAAAAGATTTGTTTTTAATAAAGGAAAAAAACAAAAACAGAATACAGATAATTAAATTTAAAAAATATTATATACAAGTAGACCCCGTATAACGCGGATTCGTATAACTCGACGAAAAAAGTTGTCACGGAAACGAAATAAACATCGTTTGGTTTTTATTACTATCAACGGATATTATAAATAACGGGTAAGTAACGTTAAAAAAATTATCCTGCGCGTTATACGAGACTGTTTATAATATTCGTCGCGTTATAGGAGAGCACGTTATACGGGAGTTTACTCTAATTCTCTTTACTAAAATAAGATATTTTTATATTACAAAATATCGAAAGAAGTGTACAAACACTTTAAATAAGTATTTGTACACTTCTTTGTAATTTGTACACTTTAAAGTGTACAACACTTTAAAGTGTACAAACACTTTAAATAAATTTTATAAATAATAAATATATATTTTTTCTATTTTTTATAGATGACAACGAGTTTAGTTTTTGGATGTATGCAATGATATGCGTCGGATCTGCTTTCGTGATTTTTGTCGTCGTTACTCTATATCTAATGTGGTAAGTAATTTAAAAAAAAAAGATATAAAAAGTAATAATATTTTATGACAAATTAATAAAAGTCGTTTTTTTTGTCAAGCATTGAAAAACCGACTGCCAGACAACAAGAACCTGTTCGAGGTTTACATATGAAGACATATTACAGGTGACAAGAAGAAGCACACCGCCGCTGTCAAGCAGAACTCTTTCAAGAACAAAGTATATGAAAGCGGCGTGCGGTGTGTTACAATTTTTTTGTTTTTTTTTAACCGTTTTATGTCGTACTTTCTAAACTTTCGGTGTTAAATGTGCCTTCTTGTGTTTGGTGGAAGAGTGCCAAGAAAATTGAATTGTTAACTCAGTGTATAAAACTGCTGTATATTATCAAAACTTCTTATTTATATATATATCTTAACAAATATGATTTATTTCCAAACAATTTGTCATTTACTGTATATAATGTATTTGTTGTGTATTAAATATTAAACGTATAGAAAAGGAAAACAGATTTATATATCCCGATTACGACAAATACATTTTCTGTTTATGTAAATATTAGTGTTGCTAGTGTTTTCTTAAAGATTGTAGACGTCTTATACGTTAAAATATATATACATATAGATTTATATTTAACAATTTCCAAGTACTATATAAAGACAGCAATATACTTTCTAGAGAAATCCGTTATAACTTTAAATATATTGTATATCCATTCAAATAGTGTGTACCGTCCTCACACTTTCTCCTCTATTCACTTTATGCATGGAAATACAAAATATCTTATAAATCCCTTAAAAATATCAAGTTAGCGTGTTGCTAACATTCATCTAAATTAGCAATATAGTGTATATTATTATTATTAGCATTAAATATTACGTATTTATATAGTGTACTTCATGACTGATTAACTTAGATATGTTAAAAAATAATAAAAAAAAATTAATGTATGAAATATTCTGGTGTTTTAAATTTCATAAAATTAAAGTATTTTGTTTAAGAATGTTTTAAATTAATATTCTTTTTAAGTAAGTAAATTTTTTTTTTTTTAAATGATGATGTTAACTATAGGAGTACAGTTGTACTGATTACTATTTATTTATATATATTAATATCTGAGTTTCTTATTTAGTTAATTAATATTTGTAGTTCGTTGAAGATTATATTTTAAATTTATAATTACGAGTTAAAATATTATCTGCATTATGTGTTTTCTTAATTTTTATTCGAAAATTATGATGATATAAACATATTTTAAAAGTCGATCACATAAGACAGTATAGGTAACCCTCGTATAACACGATTTCGCTCTAACACGATTAGAAAATTGCGGTAACCTTCATATAACACGATACTTCTACAACACGGTTTTTGCTTACCATACAGTAAGACCCCGCTTAACGCTGTTTCGATATAACGCGGTTTTTTTAATTCTATATTTTTTATTAATTCATTTGGGCAAGTTTTTCAAACCCTTATACTCGCATAAATCCGAAATCGCAGGAATTTGTTGCTTTGATCCTCCTAGGCCGTCTCGCAGTACGTTTGATATCAGTGCCGTGCAGTATATACGAAAATCTGCTGCGAAATTTTGTAGCGAATTTTTTCAAAACAAGTTTATCCACTATTACGGAAATTATGGATCAGTTTATACAAAATGATCCAAATTTTCAATTAGAAATCATGTGTTTATAAATGGCCATTTCTGAAATATTATTAAAATACAATAGGCAAATATAAAAAAATATTATATACAGTAAGACTCCACTTAATGCTGTTTTGATATAATGCATTTTTTTTCAAATTTTATATTTTTTATTGATTCACTTTGGTGCAGTTTTCAAACTGTTATACTCATATAAATCCAAAATCTTACGAATTTGTTGCTTTGATACCCCTATGCCATCTTGCAGTGTGTTTGATACCAGTGTAGTGAATGATATCACATACGAAAGTCTGCTGTGATCACAGTTCATATTTATAAAGTTCACTATTATGGAAATTATGGATCAGTTTATACAAAATGATCCAAATAACTATTACGGAAATTATGGATCAGTTTATACAAAATGATCCAAATTCATAGAAGTTCAAAGACTAGACGAAGTGTCATGGATGCCATGTTACGCTATCGACAATTGCTGGCCGAACGACAGAGGAAAAGGCAAACAACGTTAGATGACTTCTTAACGAAAAAACAAAAATGTCAAATGAGGAAGGTTCTTCCTCATTTTTTGACATTATTTACTCGAATATTTTTGATTTTCATGATTGATCTATGAATACAAATCGATATTAACCATAAAAAAATGTCTGAAATTAATGTAATACAAAAATAATAATACATGTTACAAAATAAAAAAATGGTACATATAAATTTTTTATTCACTGTCCTGTTTCTCCTATTCCCATTATTTACATGCTAAGATATCCTCGTTTTACGCTGTTTTGTTTAGCCCTTGATTTTCTTGGAACGTATCCCCCGCATTAAACGGGGTCTTACTGTATTTAGAAAATTGCGTTTTACTCTCCTACAACATAAAATATTTTTGTAAATCCACACAACACACACATAAAATGCAATCATTGGCCAAAAGGGAGCTGCAAAATTGCTTATCCCCAAACCGTGATATTTACAATGATCTTGTAAGGACAAGCAAACAAACCAATATTACAGATTTTATAAAGAGAACAGAAGATATGCGGAAAAAGTTCAGAATTGTGAAGTTGATATCGTCAAAAAGAAAAATCATTCTCGTTTCAACTGAACAGTGATAAAGAAAATATAATTATTAAATGAATATTACATAGGTTTTATACTTTTTCTTTCTTTTTGTTTTACGTATATTGTTTTTATTGGGCCTTATATATATATATATATTTTTACTTTCTTCATGTTTCGTGTGGTTAATATTCTCAATAAAAATTGAGAATAATTCCCCTTAAGAAACTTAATTTTTTTAAGGATTTTTAATTGGTTTTGGAACGTAACTTCCTCTTTTGTATTGGCTTCGGATCTTATATAATACAGTTTCACGCAACACGACTTTTTTTTAGGAACTTATATACCGTGTTATACGAGGGTTACCTGTATATATTGAAATAATTGATTATTATTTCAATATATACAAAATTTATTTTTGGAAGTAATCGATTTTATTTTGGAAGATACGGGTTTAAAGAAACTATACAAGAAATAAAAGAAGTCAAGGACAAATTTTGATTCGAAAATTCGTTGAAAAGAATGATTAAAAATCGCGAATTATATAAATTCATCATATTTGTAATAAGAAACTAATATGAATTTTTAGAAATAATTGATAATTTTGTTATAAGAGACGAAATATTTGCTGAACTAATTATATACACATTTTTTCTTATTAATTAAAAAAATTATTAGATTGGTGTAGCAAATTTTTCTCTGCAAAATCAATTTAAAGAATTTCGTTTCGGAAAAATAATTTTTTTTTAGATCGGAAGAGCGTCGTGTAGGGAAAGAGTGTAGATCTCGGTGGTCGCCGTATCATTAAAAAAAATTTTCGGTAATAAGCCTGGTATTAAAGTGGAAAAATTGCTAGGTTATACGATACTTAGAGGAGAAATCTTTCTGGAACTTCACACGTTTTAAATTGGATAAGACAGAAAAGAATACGATGACAAAAGTAAAATAATCTGTGACAATTTACACGTCACATTTTGTGTTCAAAGACAACAGCGATCAATGCAAACAGTCAAATTATACTATAACAATTTCCATTGCTGTGAGTAATAACAGTAATCTGCATTTTCTCAACATTTAAACAGTTGCATTAACTAATTTCTTAAAATAGCAATATTTTTACAATCATTTAATTCATTGTTTTCTTTGAATTTAAAAAAAAATTCTTAATTATGCAGATAAATTTTGCAATTTGATCTAATCTCCTTCCGGTTAAAAAATTATTTTAGTTTATCGCTTTCAGATAACACGAGCAGGTATATAAAATAAAATTTTTAAATGTAGCAGATTAATGTTTGGTGCGCGACATGGCTTTTTATATCGAAATTTTCGAATTTTATCCGCGATTTTAATGAATCACGAAAAATCCATTAAGTATTATAAACGTGGCGGAGATTCATTATGGTATCTGTAATTAATAACTAACAGTTTCCAAAGTTGTCTTTAACTCGATAATAAGCTCTAATTATGTTCTATTAAGTGTGACAGTTAAGTTAACTTGTTTGCTGTAATTATATTCTAACCACTACCAGATAATGTCACCCAAAATAAAACAATGAGAGTATCTTTATTATCCACATAATAATATATAATAATTAACCAACTGAAATCCTTGAACTTTCGCTAATTCTCTCTTTATAAAGGTATTTTATTCGTTCCAAAGATAAATTATCTACTAAATTATCTAGACAATAATCGACTTAAATTATTAATTAAACGCAGATAATTTAATTACAGTAATACCCCGATTTACGTAAATTCGGAGAATCGCATCCTGCCTCTCGCACTGTCGCACCCGCATGACGCGCGCGACGGGTTAATGGTCACGCGAGTCTCAGCTTGCGCGAGCTTGCACGGACGTGTTTCACGTGCAGATGCGTCACATGAGTCGATCGGTACGAATTTTTAAACGCGATACAGCTACTTTTTTGTTTTCTTGGTAATAAAGAGCCAGTTAAGAACCTAATATATTTGTACTTGAGATGAGGGAATCTGTAGGTACCCCGACTTACGTAATTTTCTACTTATGTTATGCTTCCCCGTCTTACCTATTACCTAAAGGCGGTTTCACATAGCCAGCGATTTGCGAGAAGCGAGAAGAAACGTGCGATTATTGTCATTATTTTGTCGCAGTCGCTATCACGATGTTATCGCGCATCTCGGCGATATTCGCAAAAAGGCTAGAATTTAGAGAGAAAAGACCTATCTCCAACCCGACTGGATATTTTCACTTAAAATCAGCGATTTTTGAAGAACAGTGATGCCATCTTAGATTTCGCCACATAGAGAACTTTGTAGTTTAACAAATTGAAGTATATTTATAAGTAATTATGGCGACATATCAGAACAAAAAGAAACTTGAAATGGACAAAAGTAGCAACATATATTTCAACAACACTGATAGTTTCGCTATGTTACTTTAATTCTAGAACCTCCTTGCCAGCTGAGAGGAGACAGTTGTAGCTAAAAAATTCTCATTTTATGTGATAAGTACAGTTTTAGCGCAACTATAATCTCAACTTCGATTTAGTCGCTGCTTTTCTCTCAAAACTCAACTCGTTGATTTTAACGCATAGCAAATCGCTGTCGCTGGCTATGTGAAACCGCCTTAACTCCGGGATAGTCTATTACTAAACTTATAATTAAAAAAAGGTTATTTTTAATCGATAGTATAGATTTTCAATTAAATTATAATAAATTATCGTTCAGGTAAGTATCATTTTTACCTGAAATTTATTATGAATTTAGATGCAAAATAAGAGTTTTTCTTTCTTTCTAAATTACGGATCGTTAATTCTTTTATTCCCCGTAGTGCTATTATTGAATGGACTCGAGGGAGTCGCGGATCGAAAGATTGAAAATCGCTGATGTAGAAATTAACTTTTAAGCGTTTCTTCTAAAGACGTGACAAATACGAGTTTTGACAGTAAGCGTGACAGACAAACATTAAGAGAGACAACCCGTCTTACTCGATTGTATTTTTATTTTTTATTTTCACATTCTCATAGAAATTTTTGTGGAACACTTCAAACTGACTTAAAATTCAGAAAAAATACAGGTAAACATTTATTATTATTTGAGTTTATTCTTAAAATCATTTTGTATTCTCTACCACCGTTACGAAGAATGAATTTTGGTTAAAATCTTTATTTAAATGATTCAAGTTAACACAAGTTGATTTTTAACACTTTAATTAATTTTATGTGTTATGGAAGAACATAATTTATTAACCTATAAATATTAATTCATGCAAATTTTCTTTGGAATTGAAAATAAAACTCGAAACATATTTTTGAAATCGGGAATACGGATGTTTTAATTTAATCAATATCTGAAAGTAAAATTCGCAATTATGAATTGATTACGTCAATATATGAAATATAAAAATACTTTCCTTATTATTTTTAATGTTTAAACATATTAAACATAAATTATGGTAGAGTAAATGACTTAAGTATAAAAATTACGCATTAACCAACTAGAAAGTCATTTTTATAAATAAAACGTTGGTAGTCTTTCTTAATGTAATTTTAATATGAACTATACATTAAGAAAGAAAAATTGAAGATAATTTTTTTCTTGAGATGTAATAATTCTACACGAAAGTGAATATGTTCGTGTATGAATATTTAAATGATCGAAGAGTAAAAAATTTGATTCCATAATTAGTAGAAATAAATATGATAAAGAAACAGCCAATATAAATAAGGAAAATATATTTTATATACAGTTGACTTCCGTACAACACGGAAATTAATACATAAAAAATTTGATTCCATAATTAGCAGAAATAAATATGATAAACAGCCAATATAAATAAGGAAAATATATTTTATATACAGTTGACTTCCGTACAACACAGAAATGCGCCCATATTGCTAATGAGAGGTGCGTTAGTTTCAAATATGATTTTATTGTGTGCAGAGTGTTAATTAACTTGTTTTAAAGAAGGTCTCTTTTAATAAATGAAAAACAAAATAGAATACAAGTAACTAAATTTTAAAAAATATTATATTTAAGTAGACTCCATATAACTCAGATTCCGAAAATGCGGATTCGTATAACCCGACGGTAAAGTTGTCATGGAAACGAAATAAACATCGTTTGGTTTTTATTACAATCAACGGATATTCCGTACAACACGGGAGATACGTTCCGCTTTATACGAGACACGCATTATCAGACGATTTTATGCAAATTTAAACTTGTTTCGCACTGATCACGAATCGCTAACGAGATGTGCGTTAGTTTCAAATATGATTTTATTGTGTGCGGAGTGTTAATTAACTTGTTTTAAAGATTTATTTTAATAAAGGAAAGAAACAAAACAGAATATAGGTAACTAAATTTAAAAAATCCGAAAACGCGGATTTGTATAACCCGACGAAAAAGTTGTTAAAGTTGTCATGGAAACGAAAGAAACATCGTTTGGTCTTTATTACAATCAAAGGATATTATAAGTAACAGGTAAGGAACGTTAAAAAAATTATCCTACGCGTTATAAGGGAATGTTTATAGCGTTGTATGAGTACTAGTCGCAATTTTTTCGTCGCGTTATACGAATTCGTGTTATAGGAGTTTATTGTAGATATTTTTATTGACGATGTTGCATTATAGAAATTTCTTTATCTTTGGACATTTGCTTGAAGTAAAAACATAAACGCAAATCATTAATTTTTATTTTTCTTCTTAATTGTATCAGTTTATATTTTATAAATTTTTTTTCCTTACACTTTCAATTTATTTTTAAACAATATCATTTCTAAAAGCAAAATTATAAAAAAAGAAGAAAAATAAAAATATTCTGTTTTCGCTGTACTTGTGATTTTATTATATGAGAAATTAAGTTTTCATACTACAGAGAGCGGAGGAAAAATTTAGTGAATAAGTTGTGATAAGCAGATTTCTACCAAGGCAGAAGAATATCTTGCCTAGCTAGAAATTTGAATTTGGCTGTAAAATAGCTAAATTCTAATTTCAGTGAATGACCAAGAGGTTTAAGTGTGCGAAAAGAAGGAAAAAAAATAAGCATACATCTTAAATTTTAATTTAATATATCAATGCGTCGAGTCTGCTATTGAAATTCGATGCCTCAAATCCGTGTAGCTCATCTAAAAATAAATTTTATGTCCAAGTTAGATGATTTTCCTATTTATAAACAAAGTTTACGAGATTTTTCTCAAAATGGATTTTTAAAATTTGGATAAGTCAGTAAATGTAACGCGTAAATCATTTCAACATAGATAAGATAAAACCTGTATATATAAATTTATTGAAATATAATCTGGATTAATAGCAAACCATTAAAAATTAAATCAATTGAAGAAAAAGCTATTAAAAGTGAACGTCGTATATTTCTCTCTCCTCTGTATAGAAACTGGTAATGCATATTAAAAGCTAATGCTATAATCACATATTTTCAAATTTTTAATTAGAATATGAATTTTTAATAAAATTTTTGTTTCGTTTAATTTATATAGGTTTGTTTTAATATTTTTTGAAAACAAACCTACGATATCATACAATAATCGACCAACTTCCTGAAATCATTTTATCAAAATTATGTTATTTATAAAAAGTACTCTTAAATTTTTGTTTATAACGAAGCAAGAAAATCATTTGCCTTGTATTGTATTTTATGAAAGATGTGGCTTTGCACAACCCTAGCACTTCGACCATCAATGGTCTATTGTTCATTCCATAAGAACTCCTGTCTTAATCACGAAAGACAATACCTTCTTCAATGGGACTGTAAGTAGATCTTCTGGTGCAGGAAAATGCAACCCAAGAAAATCATACCTTAGCTCTGGAAGGGTCACACATTCACACAAATTGTGAAGAGGAGTTTCATCTCCTCCCTGACATCATCTACAATTGGGACCATCAACGATCCCAATTAGGTGAAGTTGCCTTCTAAGATGACAGTGCCCTGTGATAATCCTATCTTCATTTTTATGCAATGCAAGCAATATCTTTAGTTCTCTGTAAATAAAGACGTAAAATAAGAGCTTTAGCTGGCTTAATCCAGCTTCCTCCAGTGGGTGAGGTGCTGAACTGTCAACCAATCCCTGACACCCTACCAAATGTATCATACCTGATGCCTAGGGCAGGTTCAGGTCCAGTAAAGGGGCGAGAAGCCGTTTCCTTGGCCATCATTTGCCTTTATATATGTATTAATTAATTAAATTTACATATAATACTGAAATGAGAATAACAAATATTCGATTATTACTGTATTCAGCATTCTACATTAATTTGGTTCGATAAGATACTGTGTTGATTTTCATTATGATGATAAATTATAAGGATTTTAGTGAGTGGCGTTTATTATCTGTCTCATTAATAGATAATACAAATTTGTCTTACCAGTTTCGAGTCTAATTGTAAATGTAACTTGGGACCGAACGGTTCAATTTGAATCGTTTCCTAATGAAAATACATTGAATTTTTTCCGTGAAAAAGAGAAAAATCTGTGATCCAGACTGGTGATGCGTAAGAAAAGATAGAAAATAAACATGAGTTGAATGTTTTAGTGTTTTAAATTTGGATTTTATATAAATGAATAACTTTATAGGATTTGAAATCAGACCTAAACAATGATTTAATGCCATCTTAAAAGAATCCAGCAAAAATGTTAAATGGATTGAATAATTGATTATGTTGAAGAATTTCCAGTAAGAATTTGGAGAACAATTTAAGTATGATATTCATAAACGAAACTATCAATATAAAAGGAGTTTGTTGATTAGCTTAGAAATTTTGACAGAGTCAAACGCTTCCTTTAGGACAATGAAGCGAGGTATAATTTTTCGTATTTAGTCTATTGTTTCAAAGGAAAAGGAAACTTATGAGATTGCAAACCTATCCTTTGTTATCTCTGTGTCCCCATTAATAATTTTTGAACCACTTAGTAGATTTTCATGAAATTTCGTAATCATTTTCTACTGTTAAAGATTACTTCAATGTCGCATCATTTAACACAATCGTTGCAATAATTTAAAAATAGTGAGCGTTTAAACTACAATGGAAGCTCCCTAATAACTTTTTGAACTATTTGATTGATTTTATAAAATTTAACAAGGTGATCAAACGTTTAAATTGAATTTTAAGTATCATTAACTAATCCTGCAGATTCAGCTGTTTTAAAACGTTAAAACAGGGATAACATATAGCTTATCTGTATTACTCTAATTTTCAGGACATAATATACTTAGATTATTATTTATATAATTTAATGTATAAATTAATCGCTTTGAAGATTATTTTTGATGATATAAATTTTGATTCTTTGGCTTTAATCATTCCGAATAAAAGACAATTCGAAAAATGAGTGATTAGTTCTTTCCGGAATTATTTGTTTTAATAATTAAACTTGGATTAATGAATTCATTAGAAATAAATTATCTATAATATATTTTTCAGGAATGAAAATAAACTAGAGATCGTTAATAGAGGAATTAGCTTGAAACCATTCGTTTAATTAATGTGCTAGTAGTCAAGTAAATAATTTTCTCATAGTGGCAAATGGGCGATAATTAGTTGGATTGTTATTTTGAAATCATTATGTATGTAATATTGTTCCATTCCAAAGGAAGTATATTTTCATTGAATGTACAATTTAAAAGAATTTTTCGTATTTGTCGAGGCGTATCTCAGAAAAGAAACTGGAATAGAATTGAAGTCAGGAGTTATAATCAGTTTTCTATTAGTAATTCACTAAATTTATTTTTCTGATAGTGAAATTTTCATCGAATATTGAATTGAATGAATAAAGAAACAGAATAATTGCTGATGCATTCGAAAAGTTGAGTTTCTTTGAAAAAACAATTCAAATGTCTAAATACTTTTATGCTTTCTTCTGAATTCATTAAATATTTCCCAGAAATTTGAGAGAATTTTTAATGCAGTGAGTTGGTTATTAATATTTTTAAGATATTCTTTTTTTCAATTTTCAAAAATTTATGAAAGCTATTTGTATCCGTCAAAGATCAGTCTGAGAGTGAAGTGAATAGGCAAAAATTAACGAGTCGAATTCTAATTATTATTTTTAATTCATTACAATCAAATGAATACCATAATAATGTTGATTCCAACATATTTCTGAATACATTTTTATATTTAAATTATTTTATTATAGATATCTATCAACTTATGGTAGAAGAGAGTATTATTTGCTGGAAGAAGTTCTTGAATGATTTTATTTAATACTACAATAAATTAATTTTGAATATCCATCATATATTTATTTCTTTAGTGTTATTTTCTTTTTGAGATTATCAGAATAAAGCGAATTGTGTCTGGAGAATATTTCAGACTGATACCAACAGAGAAATGGTCAGAGGAGAATGTAAGGTCTACAATTAGAAAGTCATAGTAGTATAACAGCTTCTGAGAAAGAATAAAAGATCAATGATAGATTGACTAATATTTGAATAGAAAATGAATTCTACAAGATAGTCACTAGCTATGTGACCATTAATCAGAAATAATAAATTATCTATGACCAACCAATTGAATAAATTTTTCATCTTCAGTTTTTTTACTAAATCCCATATTTCAACAGACAAGATTCAAAGGAATTAATCCTTTGGATTTTCATTAAAATAATTGACTTCTCCAAACATTGAATGATAGAATCTCCTAAACAACATTTTGAATAATGTTTTTAACTGGTCTAAGTAGGATGATCTCTTCTGATGTTGAATTATTTCAAAACTTCATCCTTTGTACTACAAAATTCTTCTAGTATTCAATCACTAATACCTTTTCAGTAATGTTTGCTAACCAAAAGCATCTTATCATGTAGCTTCAACTTAACAAACTTTATACTGTATTCTAAAATATTATACATCTTCGAGGACTATTATTGCCTTTTCTGTTATCAAATTCCATTAATTTTTTCTATCTTTTTGTCGAATGTCAAAATCTGAATAATATCTGACTAAAATACAATATTGACTTCTCTGAGACCTAATATATTAAAAGTTTTCAAACCTATCTACAGTGCTAAATCTAGATATTTTGTCACCTGAGGCAACATTAGAAAATGGCATCCCCTCTTTGTAATAGGCTGCGTTCCAAACCTCAACAGATTAATCAGTGATGAGTAAAAAATCTCAGCAAGCCAATCAGTGTTGAGCTCATCAATGTGCTCAACATAGTCATCGCAGTCTATAGGTGGTGAGTGTGCTGACACCGGCTAAAATTATTTATCTAACAAGGCGGAAGAAGTAATTCATACTAGATGATAAGATTTTAAAAGTTAAAGAGAGTAACAAATCATTATCATCGTCGTTGTTTATTGGCAAATAAATTTTAGTGTTTTCTAATCGTTAAAGAAATTATAACATTCATTATTGTCTTCTTCATCACCATGTTAGCCGCCGCCTTATCACCACACTTAGCGAATCGTTCCAGAAACAAACTGATGTTGAGTTATTTCTGATGTCATAAGACACTAATCACTAATGACTCGCTACTGAGGTTTGGAACGCACCCATACTTTGGAACCGGGAATGTAATGACATCAGATACATACTAGGACACTAAATAGAGAGTATACTCATCCTGCGCCATATTTGGTCTAAGACGCCTTATATTGGTCCAATATATATATTTTAAACTTGTAGACAATTTAATTATTGAGATTAGTTTTATCTCCAGTAAAAATTTAAAAATGTACGATTAGGAATATAATTTATTAGACAAAACTTCAATTATAATCAATCAATATCTTGTTGATATCTTATAGAAGCGCTTCTGTCATTTGAAAAGTTTGGTATTAAACGCTATCTAGTAAATAAATAAAAAAATGATTGTATGAAATTAAACATTTCAATGTTTTCGATGCATTTTAAAGTCATAACTTCCATTTATTTTATGTATTTTTTCATTAAATTGAAATCTTTAGAATATTACTATTGCGGCCTATGAGAAGAAGGACTAGAAATGGCAGATGCGTATACTCCCTATCTAGCGCTCTATACATACAAAAACTCGGGTTGGGTTGGGAGACAGTAAACTTAGATTGGGATGATATACAGCTTTTAATGAAAATAAAGTGGTAGCTATGTTAAAACAATAATAATAAATAAAACACATTTGCTTTAATGATATCCTGATTGCGATATGCCAATGCCGGAAAACGTGCGGGAAACATAAATATTTATTTTGTTTAGATAGACTGTCATTTATTTATGTAAATAATTACAATTTTTTTCCTGGTTTCTCTGTCCTTTGATAAGTATTATCCGTTAGAAAAATACACCATTATATTTTTGTAGACCGACTCTACAGCACAAAAAATATTGTTAAGATAAATATAATTAAGCTTTATGTGAAATTGCAACTGCATTTTCGCGCCCTCTCATAATTTTCGCCCTAGATCCGGAGCTGCCCATCTATAGAATGTATTCAAAATTAATATAGTCCTATATAATATTACGCAATCAATTTTCAATTCACTATAATTTTTAAATCATCAAAGAGCTAATTATAATCCATAAAATTTGTCTTATAAATATTATTCTGTAGCAATATTTTTGATAAATTTTGTTAAAGTTATTCTTAATTTACATTGTCTCGTTTCTATTCTATAGAATATCCTTCTAATAGTTTAAATAAGCATTATTGTTATTACAATAATAAGCGTAACTAAACAACTCTCAAAATAAACGCTTGAGAATTATTTTAGCTTTTAAATCTATATATATAATAATATAGATCGGAAGAACTACATTAAGGAAAAATGTTTATTATAACTTAAAATGTATATCTTTACCCAAGGCTTTGGGATATTTAATACTTATATTGTTTACAAACCTCAACTGGTCCCATTAGTTCCGGCCCACCAGACAATTATTGTTGTTTATTGCTCTGAATAAATTAATAAATTATGAATTTTGCACTAAATAGCCATAAATTAAGTCAAAAGTATAGGCAAGGTGAATTTTTTCATGAAATACATGTAATTTCAACTTTCTTAATCTATCTTGCCAGAATAATTGGTATATAGGAAATCAATCAGTGCAAATTTCTTGGAGAGGATATACTGTGCAATAGTTTGCTGGAAATACTAAATAATATCTGTAGTTATAACATTATAGATTTCAAATGTTTTTTTTTTGTTATAACTTACAGTATTAGGTTACATATAGAGTTTATTTGAATATCTGACTTCAAATGTGTTGTCTGAAAGTTGCAATATATTCTTGCTTCATATAGAATATATTTATGCAGTTAGGCAGGAAAACATTATTACATTCTTGAACTTTCAATATTTTCTTCATTCGTTTTCATTATGCAGTATAACAATATTGTATTTTCATATATTGTCTCAAAACATAGCACATCTTTTGTCTTAATATTATTGATGCTTCTCTTGTATTTTCAATTATATTATTCAGTTGTTTTCATCTTTTTGTGAACTGTTCTGTTTTGATGATGATTCTGTAATTTTACCTATCTCTGATTGAACATACTCTCTCATCAATAATTGTCTAGCAAGTTTTCACTTATTCAGTTTGCCAAAAATTTACTTTTATATTACTAGAGGTCAGAGATCGTATCTTGCAATTCTGATATGAATAGTTTTTCCTATTCATCAGATTTTCCTTTCCTTTAATGAAGCCTACTAAGGCCATTTGCAAATATTTCATGAAATTTTTCATTCTTTTTATTTTTAATAATTTGCAAATTTCAGAAACTTAAAAATATGAGTAAATCTGAAATATTTAATGCGTTTAATTTATAATCAAACGGAAAATTTGCTAATTATGTATTATTTTTTAATAAATTTGGATTTATCATCATTATTTTATGATAATTAATTAATTTTTTGTTTTCTTTTTTCGTATTTTAAATATAATTTTTGGATGTTCAATGTTCTTACTGAAGAAATATTTATTGATATTTTTATTGATTAGTTTTTTTTTTTTTTTTTTTTTTTTTTTTTTTTTTTTTTTTTTTTTTTTTTTTTTTCTAGATTATAAAATATTTATTCTTAAAAGTTTAATTTTTTTTTTTTTGTAATTTGTTCATAATTTGATCAGTTTTTATTATTCTGTAATGGTCTTTTCATTTTTCTATTTAAGAATTACAAAATTTTATGTTTTTCGCAATTACTTTCTATAGTATGTGTTATACTATATTTATAACGCATTAAAGATAAACACGATTTAGTAACAAAAATTGTTACTAAATCATGTTTATCTTTAATGCGTTTATTTGATAATCACAATTAAAATTAGTAAAGTATGCATTATTTTTAGTATATTTGAAATTTTTCTTATTTTATGTCAATCTGTTGAATTTTTATTTTCTATTTTTAAATTTTGAATATAATTTTCGGATGTGAAATGCCATATGCCTTCCTTAGATGTTGCTGAAAAACACTAGAACTATAAATAAAAGTATGAACTAGATTTTTCTTATATATAAAAAAATATATGAGACAAGAAACAAAGCAGTATGTTTATATCAATAAACAAACAAGCTGTAGAAGCAACTATGTGGGAGACCAATTATGATACACCATAATTAATTATCTGGTCTTATTAAAATTCTTCTGTCTTTGTATTTGCCAAAGAATAATCAGAAACACAATACAGAGTAAAAATAAAATAAAATCAATAATTAACATACTAAAGCACCATTTAGCAGTCCTGATATGTTTTTTTAAAAAAATTCTTTAATCTTGAGTAACGTTTTCAGCAATTTCTTGCCATTTTTAACTCACAAGCTACATTCTAAATAATAAGAACTACAAAATAACAACGTGTTCTAGAACAGAGAATGTATTTTTTCAAAAAATATTTAAAAACTTTAAAAGATTTTTTTAAAAAGAATTAAACTCCAAAAGTTCTCTTATACAGTTTAATATTATAAATTAATAACCAATAAATAAAATAACACTATGATCCAATATTTCCCTATTACGTTATCATCTCTATTACTTTATACTGTGTGTTTACATTGTTAGAATGACAATAAAAACATAATAAATTCTAAAAAATTTTGATGAAAATTAAGCAAGATTTCTCAATTTTAAGTAATTTTTTTTTTCTTGCATATTCTCAATAAATGGTGGCACTTCAGATTTGATTTAAAATTATTATTACAGTTGAATTTTAGTTTATCACACTAAGGGATCATTTGGTTTATAATATTTGGTTTGAGTATATTTTATTTGATATAGAAAAATTGTTAAAATTCATTGTTTATTTTGTATTAAAAAATTATCAAAATTCTATGCTAATAAATCCTGGATTATGATGAATTTGGCAAAACTGAAATATATAAAATTTGATCTAAAATGGATTAAATCCTAAAAATTTCATAATCATGTATTAATATTTTGCAACAGATTTAAGCCTTTAAACAAATTAAGCGAAAAGTGATGTAATTTATCTGCATCACTGCTATTTATATACAGTGAAACCAGTCTAAGCTGGACACTGTAAAAGCCGAAAACTTACTCAATATGGAAAATATTTTTATTTCCGAACAACTTCTATAGAAATATCAAAATATCTGTATAATGCGGAAACTGTCTAACGTGGAAATGGAATATAATAATTTTTTCCATCTTAAAACATTTAACTATATTTCTACAGCAGATAAATGATCTTCTGCTGTATAACTATAATAAGTAAGTGTTTAGTTCTGTTAATTATCTGAGTACTTATATAATTTTATGCTGTCCTTGTTCAGGTTGACCAATGGTTTTTATTTTGAAACCATTGGTTAACCTGAACAAGGAATGGAAGAATTTTTTGAAGTATCACACCTTGATTGAATTTAGAAATTTATAGGATAGCTTGAAGACATTAATATGCAGGTAAATGCTGAAGAATATGTCAACATTGATAAAAACTTTTTAATAGAGGCAGGTTGTCAAACTATGAGTAATTTGATCCGATCAAGAGGAGAAAATTCTATAAATGAAGAAGACGGCATTGAAAAAGGATTGGGAAGAGACTTTCCAGAAACAGAATAAAATGAGAAATTTTGCTAATGCTATGAATAAATTTGCTCTGTTAGAAGAATTTTCTGAGCATCTCAGTTGCATGCAAATTACTGAAAAACTTTTGCAAATACATACAATGATGGAAAGAGAAGCATGTTTAAGTAAACATGCAAAACAAAAAACTCTTGACAAAATGTGGAAAAGAAACTTTTGTAATTTTTGTACTTAATATAAATACTACATATAAGAACTGAATTACTGAAGAACCGAAGAGTGAAATTTTAAAATAAAACTTGCAACAAGTAGGACTGAGCTACAAGTTTTTCTAATACAGCATTATAACATCAAGTTTATTTACTTTTCAAAAATATAGTATGAATTTTATTATATATGCTAATACAGTAATTTGGTGCTATATTTTTTTATTTAGATACCTGTATTAGCAAAATATATATCATTCTAATAACAAAGTATTGTAAATGCATTGAATGCCTTTTTTTTATGCATTGAATATAGGTTTTAGAAAAACTTGTATAAGCTGGAAAACTGTTTATGGCAGAAAAAATTTCTGGTTTCTTGGGATTCCAGTTTTGACAGGTTTTACTGTATAGGAAGAAAAATGATCTTTAACTAACAATAAAATAATACTTAAATAAGCATATAAAATTTGAAAAACAAACACACACATCAATATATTAACAAAAAAATTAAATATTTTTGTATATTTTAAATTATTTCATAATTCTAATAATTCTATGTTGTGACAGATGAAATCATTAAAGAAAATAGTGCCAAAAATCTCCCCTTTCTAATCAGCAAATGATTTTCCAGCATAGCAATGATATCTAATGACATTTACTGCTTATAAATATACCAGGAATGTATAGGAAAGTATATGTGAATATAGTCTTCAATCATTCATCTTCCTATTCTGCCTTGATCCAATCATCTTCTTCAAACATTGCTCTTTTAGAAAACATTGATGAAATGGAGGACTAAAATTTTTCTAGACTTCACTTATTGATCCAACTTGAGAGTAACACAAGTAAATACATTCTTCTTGATACTAACCTGTCCTGAAATCTAAAAGAATTTATTAAAATCCTTTTATACATAAATGGAACAGAATATTTGAAATCTTAAATAGGATTGTGAAAAAATTCTATAGGATCAAAGCCTGAAATGCATTCAAACTTTGATTTTGAACACACAACACACTTCAAAATAAATTATATATTGCTGATAATGCCTTTTGCCTTGACATATTTTAATAGTTGTAATCATCTCTGCAGTCCACAAAAAAGGTGAGTGGGCTATCTGCACTTACAGAATGTTGGCATGACAAGATTACAGCTGATTCTACATGGTTATTAGATTATGAACCATATGTGAAAATTAGAACAAAATTTATGTTTCAATGGCAATTTTTTACAGAACTTTTGATATATACAATGTGAAGAAGAGTTGAAATGATATGAAGACTTAAATTCACAGTGATGGAAGAGAACTCCCAATGAATAATGGCTACTTTCTTTAGATTGGAAAAATCTGATCTCACTGAGAAAGTTTTGAATTCTTGAGTCAAATATTAGAATTCAAGACTCAAAAAGTGTGAAAAATGAGGTTCAAAAATAATTATATCATGTAACTTTATTTGGAAGAGACTTCATTTGAAAAGTTGCACAGATAGAAATTTCATCCACATAGAAAACAGAAATTCAAATGCTACAATCTATGTATTATAAATGACAACATGTGAAATGCCTTGATGCATAAACACAAAAATTTAATGATGAACAGGATCATATTTGTGATGGTTGAGGCAATGACAATAGTCAGGTTGCCTTGTTCATAGAACAGATGCTCTAGTAATCCAATCCATGACCAGTAATTACATTAAATAGTGCATAAATCTGTAGAGCAATGAAAAAGTTAATTAACTTTGGAAGACTAGCCATTCATCTCAGACAGTTGGATGGTATTAGTAGAATAAGATGATAGAAATTTCAAATTATGCAATACAAATATAAATAATAATAAATATAAACAATAAAGTGTACAACAGTTATGAGGATGATAAAACAGTCCATTACAGTTCTTTAGCAAGTACAAAATTTTTTTATACTGGCATCGTCAGGGAATACCAGGTATTATATAGGTAATATGGCACAAAATCTGTATAAAAGACTGAAGGAACACAAGAATGACATTACTACAGGAAGGCTAACCACTGCCCTTGCAATTAATGCATACAAAGATGATGTTACCATACAATGGAACAATGCTAGCTTATTAAAGACCATCATGGAGCCAAAGGGTCTTGCTGTCCACGAAACTATGGAAATAGAAAGAAGATTACGCACAGGGGACATAATCAATGAGTCAGGCCCAATTGTTCTGCCGAAAGTATGGAAGTGGTGTGCATACAACAGACTTTAATGAACATCCGACTGACCATAAGGGTGCTTTATTGTATATGCTTTTTCTTTGCTATAATTAATGATCCGAGATAGATGGGTCTAAAAGAGGCATAAGACAGTGAATGGTGACATTTCCACACAAATGATGGTCTGTCTTACGTATATTATAGAAGTGTTGGGACTTGGAATTATATGTATCGTAATTGTGATTTTGTTTATTGTTATAAGTGTATATGAGTTTTAAATGTTTAAATGATAGAAATTTAGGTTCTTTTATTCGATAATATGTTTAAATTAATGACAGTTATAATGTTTGCATATATAAGTTATTCTATAGTAAACGTTTGTTTGGAGATTTAAATTTCTTATACTGTTCGACTTTCTAATGTTCAGTTAGTGTTCTATTTTGTATATGAGAGGCACTGAAGAGGAACTGCTTAAGGTTCGAAAACATTATGCCAGAATAAAAAAATTTTGTACTTGCTAAAGAGCTGTAATGGACTGTTTTATTATAATATTAAGCAAGTTGTTTTTGATTATTTAAGTTATGAGGATGGTACATTATAACAAATGTTCAATGATAAATACAAGTAAACAATTAGTACTGGATAAGAACAGGAGAATTGACTAACAAGCTGATGAGCTTATATCCAGATGAATCATAACCCCAGTATTCCAGTGTATATAAGGCACCTTTGTGCAAAAACTGGTTTGGCGTCCCTGCAATAAATTATTTAGTTTTCGAAACTATATTATTATTTTACAATCTGATTTTTATATTAAATATTTATATACCTATCAAGGCAGCAGAACATTGAATCAAAAATAATGATATATCCTGAAAACTAAACAAAAAAGGTAAATAAATGAAAGCATTCACAGCACTTATTTATTAAAATGTAAAATATTATAAGAAAAAATATAATTTCGAAAATGTTGTTTATAATGATACTTTTCTAGTTTTTGCATTGGCAAACTTTTCAATGATATTAGTCATGTCTAATTTATCTAATTCTTTGTTTTATATTGCAATTAATGATAAATTTGACAACCATTCTTGGCTCATTGATGATCGTAAATAATTTTTTATGATTTTTAATTTAGAAAAACTTCTTTTTGCAGATGCAACTGCAACCAATAGTGTCAAATAAATTCTTAATGGGATAGCTGCATTTGGAAATGAATCAATTAAATTATTATTGTAAATAAAATTCAGTACTTCTTTTGCTGTCATATTTTTGTCCAAAATACTTTGAAAAGATTTTAATTCCTCACAAAGAAATTGAACATCTATATCTATTAATTTTAAATGCAAATCTTTGCATTATTGTAGGATTTTATTTTCATTCCAATCTGACATGCTTATTTGCGATATTACTTTAAACATATCATTGTACTTCTCTAAAAGTTTAAATTATTTGCTTATCGACATTAAGGATGAATCAATTATTAAACTTACGATAAATTTAAGCACTATACGCAGTGAGTTAAGAAGCAACGTTTAATAAACTGTATTAAAAACGCTTTCGATATACAACGATATCATCTTCAGTTACAAACGGATTGGAACAGTCTTTTAAATAAGAATTCTAGAACAAAAATAATTGCGTTCTCTTTTTTTTCTGGCCGGAAATATTTAAAAACAAAAGTTGAAAGGTCTAAACAATATTATAAAATAATAACAATAAATTTAGTAGATATAATAATACAGTATATGAAGCCACAATATGGCCTTAAGCTCAAATTAACGAGGGAAGACAATAAATCTGTAGACTATCTTGATATTAAAATTATAGCTAATGATGGGCTCCTAGATACCAATGTTTTTATTAAGCCTTCGTGTACACCTGTCATGATCCCTTACTGGTCTAACGATCCTTGGTCGTACAAAAAATCCGCATTTAGATCACACCTCCGTAGGGCCCTAACTCACTGTAGCAATCCTGTGTTTCTAAATCAAGAATGTAAAAGGATCTACCAAGCAGGGACGAAACATGGTTACAGTTTTGCCTTTATGCGAAAAATTTTCTACGAAAAAAAACGCAAGTTTGAATATGAACAGTATACCTCTACCGTCATTCCGCAACGTTCGTCGTTATGCGCCGCAACCAATGAAGTTAATAAGATCTGCTTACCTTATAAAGTGCACCATTATAAAACATTGCATAAAACATTAATTTTTAAAACTAATAAATCAGTTTTAAATATCAGTATTTTTATCAGTTAAAAATTTCAAAATTTTTTCTTATTAAGGGAATTTCAGATTAAATTAATTGGAATCAATCAGTTTTAAAGAAATAACATTAAATATTTATATGCTAAAAATACTATTCATATACTTTAAATATATAAAAGAAAATGAATATGAATTATTAACTTTAAATGTATTAAAAACTTAAAAGTTAATAATTGTTAATAAATAAATAAAAATCAATTGATTTTTCATATTTTCTAACATATTTAAAGTATTGAAATCAACTAAAGCACAAATAGGAATGTAGGAGAATCATTATATATTTAAAGTATATGCATATATTACAGTATATGGCATAACTTTGATTTTTGGAATTATTATTTTAAGTACGATTTTTAATGTAGATAATAATTCAAAATTAATATGATGACTTTTTTGCTACCAAAGATAATTTTGTAACAATACATTTAATAACATCAAAAGAAACATCAATATCTGTGCCAATGTGCTCAGTTTTCATTGAAAACAATTATATGCATCCCATGATTATTGTTTTTAGCATAAATATTCTTATTTTAAGTAAGATTTTTTCAATATAGATGATAATTTTACTAATTTCAATCAGAACTAATTCATTATTTTTTTGATATAACAAATACAATAATATAGGAAAGATTAAGAAAGAATGAAAGCATTAACCAATCATAACGCAACCTCTTTACTACGCTGCTCCATATTTTCAACACTTATTTTTTAGTAGTGTGTTAATCAATCATAAATCAACATTTACTAATAGGATTTACACAATTCAAATAATTTTGTCAATGGTGGCATTTTAGCATAAATTAAAAATTATTATTACTTTGGCAGTTATTTCAAAAAGTAAATCACTAGGGGAAGTTTGGCTTGATAGAATTATGTGAAAACATTATTATTTAAAACAGATTTTTTTGTGGTGGTGATATATTTTTTATTGTTCTTAGAAATAAAAATTCAAAAAATTTTATTACACATTGAAGTTCTATCCTTATAGCTTTTGAGTACAAACTCTGCCATCCTCACAGTCTGAAGATGGGCAATTTGCCTGAACATCAACAAATTGAGGTCCAATGATTCTAAATAGCCTATCATCATATTAGAAAAATATCAATAACTAAATCTTTTAGCAATTACTTAATTGTAAGATCTTTTCTTATAATAAACTGTTTGATTGCTAAATGGATTAGTTATTAATATCAGGTCTACCGGAAAGTTTTGTCCATTTTTGAATGAAAAGAAAATAACACATTTTCAATACATTTATATTAACATTTTCTGAACAATATAATTTCCATCATTACTGATGCCTCTTCCCAGCATAATGATAATTTGTGAATTCCATTTCTGTAGAATGACTCATCTTTTGAGGCAAAAACTAAAGCAATGCTTGGTTGACATCTGCTCCATATTTGAATTTTTTTCCCTTTAAAAAATTTTGCAGAGAGAGAAACAGATAATAATCGGATGGTACTAGGTCCAGAGAATATGGTGAATGTGACAGAATTTCCCAGCCTAGCTCTGTGATTTTCTGGCAAGTCACCAAAACAGCATGTGGCCTGGCGTTGTTGTGGTGCTGTATGATTTGCTTCCTATTGACCAGCGCTGGACTCTCTTCCTTGAGTGCTTTGTTCAAATCATCCATTTGTCGACAATACATTTCTGAATTGAGCCTTTCTTTGGGTTTGAGAAGCTCATAGTATACTGATCCTATGACGTCCTACCATATACAATATTCTCTTATTGAAGCCCTAGCTTGGTTTTGATGGTTTCTGGGCTCACAGTATGCTCTTTTTCTCACAATATTCTCATATGTAATCCACTTTTTATCATCGGTTATCATCCAATCTAAGAAAGATTTGTTTTTATTCAAAGCAAGCAGTGATGTGCAAATGACGACTTGGTCACACAAATTTTTTTCACTTAACTCATGAGACACCCATCTGGAATATTTATACATCAATCCAAGTTTCTGAAATGGTTTGTTGTGTTGAGTTGAGCTTTTCCAGAATCTCTGATGTTGTCAAAAAAAGATCTTGCTTATAATGACCCTAACAATATTATCATCGATCAGAGATGGTCTCCCAGAGCATGGTTGTCATTAAGATCAAAACTGCCAGCTTCAAATTTTTTTGAACCATCTCCTGCATATTCTGTTGGAAATTGTATCTTCACCAAATTTCTACAAACTTCTGTATATTTCTTCCTTGATGGAATTCATACAGAATGCAATGCCATAAATGCACTTTATCAATAGACAAGTTCACGCGAATAAATCTCACTTATACTGAGATGATGAAACCGTTGTTTCAGTAAATTTAGAAGAGCACATATGTAGAAATACAATGCTAAAAAGAGGCACCATGTATGTCTCAAATCAACACATTCATGTGTGTTGAAACTTGAAATGATATTATCGGACAGAACTTTCTGGTAGACATAATGGGCCGATTGTTTAAACATGTTCTAGACTTCGGCTGCGATCTGAACCACAGTTTTATAAAATTTGCATTGCTTAAACGAAGTGTCTTAGCAGACGCGACTCAGACAAGGTCTAGAAAACAGGTTTCTAAAGTATATTTTTAGACCAGCCACTAGCCAGGTTTAGAATCTAGACTGCGTCTTCTTACGCATGCATTAAATTTTCATAGTTTGTAGAATCCTCCATATTTAATTTGAATTATTATTGAGTGAAATATAATTTAAAGAATATTTTAAATGTTTTAAGTGCAATTTAAAACATTCTTCATTTCTTCACTTCAAACGTCCGCCATATTACTGATGTCATTGATAGAGCTCGAGATACTGATTGGCTGAAAATTTTCAAATGATGGGTGTGCGTAGGAACTATAATAACAGCCAATGTTTAGCTGCCGACAGGTATAGTCAATGTCTTTGCAATACTTATAAAACCATGATTTATCTGAACACTGTCTAGACCCGGTTTTTGCTGCAAACTGTAGACTATAGAAACTCCGTTTAAACAATAGGCCCAATATTTGTGTTTGTTTAAGCAGTCTTAATGACTTATATACAATTAGATTGTAAATAAACTTTTTACATTTGCATATTAATAAAAGTTCTGAAAACAGATTTTGAAAATTAAGGATTAACTCTGAAAAAAGCTATTTAAATAAAGATTGTAAACCATCCATAATGAAATGTCAAAATTACTGGTAGATTGATTGACAAATATAATGTAAACTGTAAAGGCAATTTTAATTCATAAATGCATAAAATTTTTATTTTAAATAGCATTTTATTTTTTTTTTATTTCAAGTATTTTTAATTGTAAAAATAAAATAT
>AYEL01077210.1:0-16511 GCA_000484575.1 Olivierus martensii
GAACAAAATATAAGCAAATAAATAATTAATTTTAAAGTATTAAAAAAAATTTAAATTATATTTTCTTAAGGGAGGCCACGTTATAACACCTCTCCCAAGATGTACGCCTACTAAACCAGGCTCTGCTGTAAGTATAGTATTATTTATAAATGAGTATATATTTATTTTACATTAAAAATTTAAATATAATTACTACATTTTTCTTGCTATTATTTTAATAGTATAAGGCTTGATATATCAATATATATATAGCTTATATTAAAAGTATCTTTTCTTGTTTTCATATATTGAGTTTAAAAAAGTTAATGAAGTTTTGAAATTAATAATTCCATTATGTAAATTCTATGGCAATATCTACATGTTCAGTAGATTATGGATGTTATTGTTTGTAAAATTAAGAAAAATATTTAATTTTTGGAACAGATTATAATGTTAATATAATATTATAGCAGTGAATATATGATAAATAAATGATTTCAAAACAATAAATTCATTATAACTGAAATCCCTGATTACAGCATAGTGGTATACAGTATTTGCTTTATGTAATGATTTTACTGTTTTAATAAATTTAATGGAAATGTGTAACAGAAATTGCACCTTCATTGATTAAATATTTATTTATTACAACTCAATTAAGTATGGTGACAAATGAATAAATTAAATCATAATAGATGAATTAAGAATGTAAAATATATTCATATAATTTTAGTGCGATTTCCATTTAATTTTAAAAGAGTTCTTAACATCTAAACATTTTTTAGTTCTTAATTTTTTCTTGAGTGTCCATTTGGGAAAAATTCAACAATTGTTTATAACAGTATGGTGGATAGTGATTTAGAATTCTATTCTACTTATTAAATAAATTATTATTTATACTACTCGTAATTGTTTCCTTTCGGTTTTGTTTTCAATATTAAAAAATTTAACATCTCCATTTATCATTGATATAAAGAAAAAATTGACTTTACAGTTTTTCTTCCATACAGCTATTCCTTGAATATAGTTACGATAATATTATTTATGATATTATTTTGCTAAATTAAAATTATTAAGTATTACTATTTTTTCATTATTATTCGAGATTGAAGTTTTTAAAATATATGTATACTATATATTTTAATAAATGAAAATTAATTTGGTCTAACAGGTATTAAGAGGCAATAAAACTTAGGGCAGAATTAGTAGAAATTGTAAATAATTAAGACAGGGGAAGCTAAGATTGTAAAAACATTGAATCTAAAATTTAATTTAATACGAATATTAAAATTTGCAGGCCAGATAATAAGGATGATGCTGTAGACCTACTGATGTTTCCATCCCAGAAAAATAATGTTCTGCTATTTTGGAAGCCTGAATCCGTAAAAAGAAACTATAAGAAAGAAATCCGGAACAGACAAAGGCATAACTTATATTTTAAACATAGAAGAAAGCAACTAACAATATTTAAGTAAACTAACAGAGTTATCGCCAAGGGACGAAAACCAAAACCGAATTAATAAACAGCAAAAATAGAACTTAAAAATAAAAAATAAATAAATAAAGTTCTAATAGAATAAAGAGAGATGTCAGCCTAACGTGACAGAGCAATAACAGTACAAGAAACTAAACGGCTAGAAGACTATCTAACCTATTTAAAAATAAAAAATAAATAAATAAAGTCCTAATAGAATAAAGAGAGATGTCAACCTAACGTGACAGAGCAATAACAGTACAAGAAACTAAACGGCTAGAAGACTATCTAACCTAATGTCAAAACACTACACCGAAAAGAACATAAAAAAAGAGAACAAGCTACGGACACACTAGTGCTAAGATCTGAAGGAAAAAACGATTGATTACATTTTCAACTTTTCATTAAATTTTGGGATAACTAGGTAAAAGATGTGATCATTTCTCAAAATTCTCGTTCTTCAGAGTTTTAGAATTCTCTTGAGGCTTTTATAAAGAATAAAATCTTTTTTACATAAAAAATGCATATAAAAATTAAAAATATATATAACTTAATCGTTTGATATATAAGTTAGTTTTTCGTTAACAACTGAATGTCTCCCTGGCAAAAATTCTTTTCTCCTGAACAGAATCCTATAAGAATCTCACAGGAATTTTTCAGAATCCGATATCATTAATTAATTTCTTCATTTTTCCAAGTCTCTAGTTGATCCCAGCGCCATATGTATATTGTAAGCATATTTTCAAAATGATGTAAAATTTAATACAGCTACCAGTAATATTTTATTGAAATTAATTAATATATTTATGTAATTTGAAATTCCAAAAAATGAATATTATTATTATGAGTCAAATTTGCTAATGAATAACAATAATAATAATTTTTTATTTAAGTAAAATATTATTCTCAAAAATATTTAATATAAGCATTGCGTAATATATTCTATAAAATCGTGTTCATTCTGTTAAGAACATTTATTGAAAAATATAGGTCTACATAGAACAATTTAAACATTATTCTAATTCGGGGATGCACAGACTTATTAAGATCAAGGGCCGCATAGATTCACTATCTTATAAATCACGAATGTTACAAGTAAAACATCATATTATGTTTATTAATTAATGTTACAAAGAAACGCAATCAAAAAGTTAATAGTGGCTAAATGACCGTGTGGTAACGCATTGGTGTGCCATGCAAGAGGACCCCGGTCTGGCATCTCCTGAAAAGTTTTTCGAGATTACAGGATCCAGGATTGGAAAGGGGCGTAAAACAGCAAAAATAAACAAAAAAGTAAACAAAGAAATTTTAATTGGATGCGTGGCATTGCATTGATTTAGCAATTCTTTTTTTATATATTAGGTTCGACATTTGTAGTAGACAAAAATTGATTCTAAATTTTCATTAGTTAAGCGGGCGGTGCTACCTTGTGCCATGTACAGTTTTTCTTTATTTACCTATTTCCACACACGTAAATATAATAAAAATAAAAAAATTTATTATTACAAATATGTTATTTATCCTTATTGTTTAAAAACATTATTATCGAACCACTGTAAAAATAATTTCACATCAGAAAAACCACACACGTAAATATAATAAAAATAAAAAAAATTTATTATTACAAATATGATGTTATTTATCCTTATTGTTTAAAAACATTATTAGCGAACTACTGTAAAAATAATTTCACATCAGAAAAACATTATTTAAAAATGCATTGTTCAAAACTACAGATAATATTTCGTTGATTGTGTGACTTATTAAAATAATACATGGTGAGGCGGCATCAACAAATCAACGGAAAGCCGCGGTCTGTGCATCGCTGTTCTAATGTTTCTGAAATTATTTTGAAGCAAAATATCAGGTTATGTGAATTTTATGGAACTTTTCCAATAACTGTGATTATTATTTATATTATATAAATTTCACAAATAAGTACAATTTACACAGAACTTTTAAAATTAAATATTAAAAAAAAATATGAGACTATAGAAATCATCAATTTATATTTAAAGTAGCATTATTTTTCTTATTGATCTTATATTTTAAACAACTGATCATGTTTATTCAGACCAATTAATATTTTAGAGAAAATTCTGAGGAAGTAAACCATTCCTATATATTGGAGATTGTTATATACTGTAATTAATCGAACTATTGTATATCTGCAAATTATATATGATAATGAATGTTTCAAAACATTACATTTAAGACATTTACAAATACATCAAGTATATTTTATTTACTAAGATTTAATAAGACTATGTTAAACATAACTTGATGAATTATATATTCTCATCTTTTTTTTAATATTTAATTTTAAAAGTTCTGTATAAACTGTACATATTCATGTAATTTATATATCAATCGTAATCATACATGTTGGAAAACTTTCATAAAATTCACATAATCGGATAACTTGCTTCAAAATAACTTTGGAGATATCAGAATAATGCCTAGATTGTTCATAATTAATAGCTTAAAATAATTAATATGTGGCTTGATACAATACGATTATTCACATTATACTGCGTATTGTGATTTTCGAAAACAATTTTATATCATTGTGATTACTTTCTGGACATTCACTTCACCAGAAATTTCTAATGATGACAAAAATTTTGAGTTCAAGTAAATTCAGTATGATTGTAGACGATAATACCTTGAAACTGGCTTGCATTATTATTTATTTATTTTTGAATAAATTCGCTAAGCAAATATTAGTAGTCTAAAATCTTGCAAGATAAATTATTTATGAATTGTTCTCCCCATTCTTAAATAAGAAATGCATCTAGAAAATTTATATCAAAGGATGACTTATCTTTTGATTAAAATCTTTCCTTTTCAACTACATCAAATAAAAAGATTGTTATTCCACTTAATAATATTTACTCTAGTTTTATACGGTATCTCAGATCTATTTTTCTCCCTTCTTTTTTAATAATTCATACATGATATTTTCGAAGGTAAAATAATAATGTACAAATATTTACTTTCCTTACAAATATTTACTTATTTCAATGATATTTTTGCTATTATTTTGATATACTATCATATTTTTAAATAAGTTTATCATTTTTAGACACAAAAAATAATTATTTTAAATTGTTTCGAAAATTCTTAATCGTAGTAATTAACAAATATTGTAAATATAACTTCTTTTTACACTAATTCATAAATTAAATTTTAATTCTATTCGCATTATCGTACATAACCCATTAAAATTAAATTGAACATCCTCAGAGTCATCACTTATGGCAAACATTAATAAGAGTATTTTCTTCATAAAAAAAATATATTTTGACTGATTTTATATCTTCAATTAATTCTATAATTTTAATATTTCCCTCTAAGTCATCATTGAAAATTTTGAAGTTTAATGAGCTTAAGAAAATATTCTTTTTTCAATTTGAAGTAGTAATCTATACACTGTATAAGTGACTTTTTAATTGGATTTTTGATTGATTCAAAATTCTTATGAAATTTTTGTTTGTCTTTTATTGTTATACATTAGGAATTTTGAATCAATCATGAGTCAATCATTCAATTTGTGAGATTCTGAAAAATCTTGTTTTGTTTAAACCGTTTATAGATCAGATGATATATAGAATTAGCGCTATTCTTCACTTTGAGATTGGGGTCGAATCCTGGATCCCAGTTTTCAAAGTGAAGAATAGCTTTAGGCAAGCTGAATCTCCTATTTTTCAAAAGAGTTTGTTGATTTCTACTTTCATCTCTGAACCGATCTCAGCCCACGGCGATTGCAGTTTAGTAACGTGTAATTAAAAAAAAAAAACGGCTTAAAACAAGAGAAATAAGGAATGAAGGATCAGCTTTAGTTCACAAAATGATGAATAATGTGAAGAATAGCTTTAGGCGAGCTGAATCTCCTATTTTTCAAAAGAGTGTTGATTCCTACTTTCATCTCTGAACCGATCTCACCCCACGGCGATTGCAGTTTAGTAACGTGTAATTAAAAAAAAAATGGCTTAAAACAAGAGAAATAAGGAATGAAGGATCAGCTTTAGTTCACAAAATGATGAATATAAAATAAAAATTAATGTTTTTAAAACTTCAGTATCTTATTTCTTTTTCTTTTCTCATCAAATTTCTGATAATTTCAAAACTGGATAACTGGAATTTTGTTAACAAATTTTCCGATAAACGATATCGAAACTCGATAACTAGAAATTTTATCAACAAAATTTCAGTTTGTATTTTCTCCTCAGGGATAGCATATTTTTATAAAAATACTTCATTTCATTCAAAACGTTTTCTATGTTTTATACTGAAGATTTATTAAATTTCACTTTATCCTCTCTTTCCCCAGAAAAAAAAAAAATTAAATTCGTCTCAACTTCTGATTCTGGCACAACTATTAGTTTGATTATTTATTATCTTAAATTTTAAACAAATGGCAAAACAACATTAAACCTCTCTAAGCTTAGTTCGAATTTTCTATATATTATTCAAACTTTGGCTTTGCAGTATCTATTTTACAAGCCATCGTAGGGATTAATAGTGAGAATCTAAATTTCTTATCAACTTCTTAATCTTCTTTATAAGATATATCAACATTATTAATTTTATCTATTTATAATATCTTATCCAGAATTTTCCACAGAGATTTAATTGAATATTTTAATTACTTTCTATGTAATGAAACATAAAGCATAAAGATTAAATGGATAGTTGTTATCGCAAAATTTTTAAATATTTTTTGTGAATAGGCAATAAGACATCAAATAGTTCTACAATTCTGATGATGGCAACGATGAACTCTTCATTTGATATAAAACTTTCATGAAATTTTACAGTATATTGCTATATATTTTTAAATCTATACGCAATTCGGATAATTTTATATGGATTTTAATCAAAAAGTTTTATCAAGTACAATATATAAGATTTTTAATAATGCAATAAATAAAAAATAGTGGTATATGATGATTGCTGAAATGTGTTTTAAATGTAATAATGTAGCGAATAGCAAAAAAAAATAAAAGTTTATTTTTATTATATATTTTTAATTTTAAAAATTAATTTATTTTATTTAGGTGTTCTTAGCATGTTGTTATATTATCGTTTTTTTCATCCTTCTGGTCCTATCACTTTCAACAATGTGGAATCTGAAAATAATGAAATGATTTCAGTGAAAGTGAGTTAAAATAATTTTATTGAGAATTTTAACATTTTAATGTAAAATGAAAAATAATATATTTTTAAATAATAGGAAATATCAATAGGAATAGAGAATTTTACAGAAGAAAATTTTGATGATTGCTTTTTAGAGAAAAGTATATCCAAAACAAAAAATGATCTATCAACTCCAATATTCTGCAATAATTTTTCTGTTAATGATGATAAAATTCTATCATGTCTTCATAAATTTCAAAATAAAGATTTTACTTCTGTTTCTAATATGCATTCTTGTTATCAGGAAAATCATCAATCTCATTCACAGAATTGTAGCATATTAACTCTTCAGCAAGATTCTATTGCAGATGACTCATTAATAATGAAGGTCCAATTAAGAAAACAGTTAGCTAATCATCATAAATTGGTCAACTATAATTTTAGAACTCAAGCATCTTTCCGAAATCTTTATGATTCTCAAATCCATTGTTCATGTCTTGTGTTAATGGAAAATGATCTTTCATTAAATGGATTAAAATCAAAATCATCTCAGATAAAAAAAGATTTATGTCATTCTCTACCAAATTTAAGTTCAGAATATCAAAGTGAGGAATCTTATTTATCATCTAAATCTGACCCCTTTTTGAATCGTACTTGGTCTCTCTGTAATCTTTACAAAAGTGAACTGATTAATTATTCTACTTCTGAATTAGAAGCTTCCATTTTAACAAATAATGAATTGAACAATAAGAAATGCATGAATAAACTTGAATGTAAATGCAGCTTTATCCTTCCTACTGGTGTCACTTGTAGATGTGCAAGAAAGCAAAGAAAATGTTGTATAAATGAATTATCAGAAATATCTAAAAATCATGAAGACAGGAATAATTTAATGAATAATGTTGATGAATTGATATCACTAAATAATAATAATAATAATAATAATTTTAATAATAATTTTAAAATTGAATCTAGTAACATTATTCATGATGTGGTTTCTTCAGATGGTTACATTAATTTCCAAAAAAATGATGTAAAGAAAAAGAGATTTACTGCTGAGCAAGAAATAAAAGATAAAATTAGTTTTAAAATTATGGATAATAAAAGTTCTGTTCAAGATTTTCATTTTTCTGAAATTTTTCAAAAAACTGAATCAGATTCATCAATACCTACACTATCAAAAGTTTGTATAGTATGGAATGATGCTACTCTGTAATAAATTTTTATATTTTGTATATTATATAGACTATGACATTAACAGCTTAATTAAGTGATCTAAAAATTTAAAGCCTGGATTAATTTTATTCCAAATTAGTGATTAAGTTTCATATTGAAGTAAAAATATAAACTTTTTATCTAAAATATTCTGTAAATGTAAGAAGAAAAAAGAAATTGTTTATTTTTTTTTCAAATGATTGAAAGCAAATTATGATTAGAATGAAATCTGAGATGGTGATAAATTTTGAAAAATTTTTATTCTTTATGAAACTTAAATATTAGCAAAATGAAAATATATAATAGTTATCCATTTATGTGAAACAGTATTCAAACTTCAAAATATTATGAGAATTAATTAATAATTTCAAAAATAGAAGTGATATTTACATTTAATTTAATTGGAACTACTCCAGTTCTGTTTTTTACAGATTTTGTATCACTGTAAAAAACAGAAAACAGATCTGGAGTAGTTTCAATTAAATTAAATGTAAATATTATGAGAATTGTTTACTGTTTTCGCATGTAGTTTAACATTCATATAGAGAAATTATATTTTATATTATATGAATATTTAGGTGCTTCTAGTTTGTATATGATATTTCATTTGTTTATTGTATCAGATTCATATAAAGAGAATAAATATGCAATTTACTTTATCATGTATAGTAATCATCAATATGGTATTTTTAAAATACTTTATATAAAAATTGAAAATAGATTAGTTCACTTTGATATTTCTATTTTCATACTGAAATTTTGCAAATTTTAAAAGATTTTTATAAGATGTATATAATTATTCTAAAAAATGAAAAAGGAATTTAAAAATTATATTAATTATGGTAAAGTCTCATTTATTTAAAGTTATGTTTTGTCTGAAACGATATGCTGCAATCAAAGTTTCTTTACTGTTTATAGATTGAATTTAGTTGATAATTCATTTGCATATATGTGTTTCCAAGATTGTCTTTGTTATAAATTGCAAATTTTGTTTTCAGTTCAAAAACAATATTTCAATTGTGTTTCTTTTTGATGATGATGCATCAAAAGGAAACACAATTGAAATGTTCTGCTTCTGAATTGAGAGCAAAATTTCGCAGCAAAGATCGCAATTTCAAAACCAAATAAATCTTAAAAGATTTTATATTAAAATATGAGATGCATCAAAAGGAAACACAACTGAAATGTTCTGCTTCTGAATTGAGAGCAAAATTTTGCAGCAAAGATCGCAATTTCAAAACCAAATAAATCTTAAAAGATTTTATATTAAAATATAATATCCTTTTTTCCCCTTTTATTTAAAATAAAAGGAATTTTTTTTGATTTCTTTTATATTGTAATAATTTTATATGAGTGCAGTTTATATTATGTACAAAATATTTTATCATTAGTAAAATGATAAATTTCAAATTGGCATTTTGAAAGATTCTGTATGGTCATAGTTTTCAATAATTCAAGATAATTTTGATCAATTAGCTTGAAATATTGAAACTAAACAGAATAAAAAGTTTTTTGGCATTCCAATAGGAAATTATTATGAAATATTTATATTTTGTGATGTAAATTATACATTTTGTATTCATTATTATAAATTAGAATACTGTATATAATATGCAATAAATTTTAATTGTTTAATTTTTTGGATTTGGTAGATTTACAAAATATATAATATATATATATATATATTATATATTTTGTAAATACAGGTCCAACCCCTTCCCAAGACCCCTATTCAAGAAGCATACTACTCCAGACAAATAGGTTTGTTTAATTTATGCATTGTTGACCCTAAACAACAACAATCCCTGACTTTTTACATATGGACTGAGGACCAAGCTGGTCAAGGAGTGATAGAAATATCTAGTGCTCTTTTACATCACTTGAGTTTTGTAGATTTGGGAAATAAGAAAACAATAAGACTTTTTTGTGATGGGTGTGCAGCTCAGAACAAGAACAATCATGTTCTGCATACCCTTATTCATCTTCTGCTGAAAACAGAAGGCATTGATGGTATTGTCATTACATATCCGGTGAGAGGACACAACTATATGCTAGCCGACAGTGTTTTTGGTCAAGTAGAAAAAAATATTAAGAAAGATGCAAGCCAACCGAACGTGTTTTTGGTCAAGTGGAAAATATATTAAAATGCCTACAATTATTTCAAAAGAATATATTGATGTCTATAAAACAGTAGGTGATGTTAGGCTGTTAGGTAGAGACTGGAAATTATATGATGTTAAGCAGCTTGCACGGTGTTTCAAGAAATTAGATAAAATTAGTGAAATGAAATGAATATTCATTAAATGTAAGGAAGAGCAACATCAAGGACGTGCAGTTGAAATAAAGGCATGTCTATACTATAGATATGAAAGTGATACAGATGTGTTTATGTCTGTACAGAGAGAGGTTGGAGCTCAACAAAATGTAGAGATTTTTGCTTACAGGAGATCCAGTTATCTCACTCACTCTCATCTGAGAAAATTGAAGATGTTAGGAAGCTTCTCATCAAACTCTTTGGCAAAAATTGGTATAGTCAGAAAGATTTGGAATGGTACAAGAAATTATTAATGGATAAACCTGCAACAAGTGTTGCTTCTGAGATAGTAGTATGTGACTGTTTGGAAGATGATATGGGCTTTCATATATATTATTATTTGGAGAAAAACAAGTTACGATGTTTACAAAAGTAAATAACATTAATGTTATTCTTATTAATTTTCAATTTTGATACAATTAATAATTTATTACATATAAAATTTACAAATTTTATAAAAAAATCTTTCAGTGTATATTAAAACATTGGGCAGGCAAAGAGAATTATGTCCAATTTACATGCAAACTAAAGCATTATGTCCAATAATTCCAGTCAAAAACAACTATGTCCAGATTTATATATTAAATTATTAAGGTTTTGCTGTTATTTGATTTGATTAGTGTGTCTAATTACATTCTTATAACCTATATGAATACATAGAAATGCATTATAAACATTATAACATGAAAGTTTGAAAGAAACATTTTTTGATCATTCCCAAAAGTTGTATTTGAGTGACAAAGTCTCTTTTGAATGTTAGCTCCACATTTATTTCCTATTGTGGGTATTACTGGGTTCCAGAAGCCGATTTTCTCGATTTCCCAACAAACTTTTCTCGGGATTTGGGAAAGGGAAAACGAAAAAATTCCCGGGAACGGGCAGGAAGGAATTCTCGCCCGAAAATACTAGTTCCCACTACCTCAGTAAGCTACGCTTTTCCCAAGATTCTTAGCACTGTTCCCATGATTCATTTCATGTAAAACAAAATGGATGGTAAGTAATGAAAGGTACTCATTGTTTACGAAATGATGTTAACAGCTGCAGTAAATGAGGAAACAAACAAAATTGAGGAAGAAAAAATGTTGGATCGAAGATATTTATAAGAAGAGATATGAACAAGGTTTCTATGTAAATTTGATTAAGGAGATGAGATTTAATAATAGAGAATCCTGTTATGTTGACTCAGTCAAAGTTGCCAAGATTCAACCTCACAAAATGCATTGATTTCATTGATGGACCTCAATGGATTTTACTGTTACGGTAAAGTTGAATCCACCTAGACTCTGGACAGTTTTTTATGCTGCGGTATGATATCAAAACTGCGCTGCTTTCGTCACAGGTGTATTTTCCGCCAAGGTTTTTGTGCTAGTGGGAACCCACCTTTATAATTTTAATTAAATTAATTAATTCTATCACATTTAAAATTTGCAGGTGATTTAAATTTTTTTATATAAGTAATCCAGCAAAATGTTTCATAAATTACTGAATGCTTAGCAAAGTTAAATATATAAACAAAATATTATAAAATAGCACTATCATCAAAAAAAGACTCCATCTTATTCACAGAAGGATAAGTGTTATGATAAGATTTATAAAATTTAACAATGGGCATATGAAAGACCTCATTTTTTTAAATTTATAAAATGACAAAATAATTATTATTACTATTACTATTACAGAAATTCATCCTACATCATTCTTGGAGAAAAATAATTAGCATTTAAATGTAGGAAAATAAAATATTTTATTTCAAATATTTTCAACTCAAAAAATTCAAGTTAGAATACACATGCCAAATTCCTTTTACATTTCCTAATGATGATTAGTGTGAATCAAAAGTATTTTAAAAATAAGTACAAGTAGTCCTCGATTTATGACAATGATAAAAATCATTAATCCTGACTGGTCAATGCAATTCAACAGAATCAAGTCCCTGACCTACAAGAGAATATACAAAAAGTGATCTTATTTTGTATCTGATTCTTGTAGTTTTATATTCTTAAAGTTTATTAAGATAATGTACAGAATCTTTGTAAACATTAAGTGAGAAATTCATAAATTTTGAGCATTTTCTATTCTGACTGTTCTGATTTATGATGGCAGGGGTTGAAACTGAATCTGTCATAAGTCAAGGACTATCTGTATGTTTTTATTTTCCTACATCAAAAATATTACTTACAGTCGATTCTCGTTATTCACGATAGTTACGTTCTGTAAATTCTTCGCAAATACTGAACCATTGTGCCTATGGGAAATATACAGTTAAGTTCCTGCAAACCTTTCATCCCAACATTTTCATCCTTGGTTTATTTGTGTTTTTCTGTTTAAAGATATCTTATTTAATGTGTATTATATTACTTACAAATAATTACAGTATATGCAGTGAATAGTACTATATACAGTATTATAATTACAGTAATCTTTATTTAATTTTTTAAAACACTGTGTAGTACATAAAATCTTATTTCTGATAGATAGTTGTTCGATGTTGTAAAATGTTTGAATGACAACTGACACAGTGTCTTTCTGAACTGCATTGAAAGACTGTGTCAGCCTTGTCTGTGTCATTTTTTGCCTCAAATCTAAAATTTTGGCATAAGGAGCAAATGCTCAGGAAATTAGGCACCTAAATTTGAGGCTGCATTCAAGCATAGGGTCACATTCTTCTATGGGATCTGAGGATGATATGAACAGGCTTTTCGCTTACCTGTGGTCTGTGGAGTGAGCAAGGATAGATAATGAGACTTTCCTGGCAAACTGATTCAGAGACTACATTGGTAACAAACAGTTAGTTAGTTATATTAAGCCACTATATCCTCATAGGTTATTCTGTATCTGGTGGTGGCCACTTATAGAGCCCATCACATGCTGGCCAGCACATATGATGGAGTCAACCAGCCAGGTCTGGAACACTTCTGAAAAACTGGAAGTGTGGAACCCGGATTCTCCAGGGTGGTAAGCCAAAGCTTTACCAGGCCATCCGGCTGACAGGTAACAAAACTTCTTTTATTAGAGAGAGAGTTTACATTGGTATCAGTATTTTTGCCACTCAGCGGGAGTCCGCGAATAAACGTGAAAGCTCCACGAAATTCGACTTTGTGGTTACAAATAAATTTCCATGAATAGTTGAATACGCAAATACAGAATCTGCAAATAACGAGAATTGACTGTATTTGTTTTTAACAATTGCTGCAACTTACTAAACCATCACTCTTCAGTAGAAGATTATGGCTTTTTACTGAAGTCAAATAGTGTGATTTTATGTAAGATAAGGGACTGACTTGAAAATCACATACAAACTATTGTTGTGAAGACTGTAAAGCCCTATAGGCTTGTAAAGACATTTTGGATAAGATATGTGGAATTAAATAGGGGTTGCTACATTAGACATATACCATGATTGTGAGACCCATTACCATATATGCTGCCGTTATTTTGTAGCAAAGAGTTTTGTTAAAGACTTGTAGATCTGAACTTGAAAAAATTCAAAAATTGGCCTATCTGAACTTCACCGGAGCTATGAGGATTGCTCCTGTTGCTGCTCTTGAAGTCCGCTTGGGCATTTCCCCTTTGCATTTGTATATTGAGACTAGTTCCAAGAAGAATTATTATACACTTCATGATTGTGAAGAAAGATTTCTCGAATCCACAAATTGGAGCACTCATCTTTTGAATGGGACACATCACACAGTCACACCCTTGAAATAATTAAGGATTACATGGCACTAAGATTTAGCTTTTTCAGATCCTTCTGTTCATTATTGTTATCTCAGAAGGATTTGAGTGCAGTATCAATGGCAGATTAGTCTGGTATACAGATAGTTCCAAAACTACTATTGATTAAAGGAGAAGGGGATTTACTGCAAGGGAACGAGAATGTCATATTTTTATTCCCTTGGATGATTTGCCACTATCTTTTAGGTAGAAATCTATGCTATATCTGCATGTGTTAAAATTGACCTATATGTTAAAAACATATTTATATCTTATCAGATAGTCAAGCTGCAATAAAAGCACTTGATAGCTTCACTTTACTACAAACTTTGTGTTGGAATGACATCATTTCATTGTGGAACTGGTTACTAGGAACAGGGTTCAACTTGTTTAGGTGGCAAGTACAATGGGAGTGAGGGCAATGAGGTTGCAGATGGGTTGATCAAGGAAAGGATTTCTCATCCCTTTATTGGATCTGAGCCTGACCAGTGCATCAGACCTGATGCATTCGGACAGAATGTCAGAGATTGACTGGTAGGCTCAGCTACTCTCCCACTGGAGGTTTGTCCTTCAATTAAGTTCTCATTTTAGGTCTTTCTTTACAGAGAATTAAAGAGCTGCTTGTAGTAAACAAAAATCAAGTTAGGATTGTTACAGGGCTCTTTAACCTCCTCAATCCTGAAAAAGTTTTGTAATGCATACTACAAATTTTTACTGTTATCCATCTTGTTAGAATTCTAAAAGTGCAAAAAAAGTTTTTTCTTTCAATTTGTCTAAAAAATTAAAAATATTAAATAGAATAAGTATATAAATTTAAAATATACATGTTCTATAGGGAACTCCAGGAGTGGGGAGGTTAAAGAGCACTGTCATTTTAGGAGACATCTTTACTTAATTGAGATTGTTGATATTCTATTAAATAACGAGCACAATTAGCAGTCAAAACAAGTCTCCAACTTGATTAATTAGCAGTCAAAACAAGATTGTTGATAGTCTCAATTGTAGAAAATGTCAGAGGAGATAAAACTCCTATTCACATTTTCTGTGAAAATGTGTCACTTTCAAGGCCAAGGTATGATCTTGTAGGGTTGCATTTCCTGAACCAGAAGATCTTTTTACAGTCTCATTGAAGAATCCATTGTCAAATAATTCCTAATTTTGTCTAAACAACTTTGGTTATAACAGAATTTTAATTATTTGAAATAATTTAGATTAACATTAGCACCATCTCTGAATCACTAAAGAAACTAATAATTAAAATGAATGGCACTATCTATGAATAAATAATCAAATTATAATTTATCTGAAGAAAAATATTTGCCTCAGCCTGAAATTGAATTGGGGACTTTGTAGATGATGCCACTCATTTTACTTATTAGTTTATTTTATAATTCAGAGATGGTACAAACATTAGTTTAAATTATTTGAAATTATTAAAACTCTGTTATAATCAAGGATTATTTAGGCAGAATTAGGATCTATTTAAGTCATTGAAATTTAGGCCTAAAAAGTTTGAAGACACTGTGTCTTTAATGTGTAAGACAGGACTTCTTAGGGGATGATCCTGTTAGGGGGGTGCACAATAGATCACTGATTGGTTGCAGTGCTAGGGCTGTTTAAAGCCCCCTTTCCTACAATTATCATGCTGTAAGTCTGGAATTTTGTCTAAGTGGCCATATTTATTCTAATAATGAATTGGATTTGGAAAATTTTTAAAATTATAAAAAAAAATATCTCAATGAATGCCATATTGTTGTAATATTGAAATCTGGGATCTAGCTTATATATGGGTTTCAATTTTTACCAATTTTTAATCTCTGAAGTTGGAGAATCAATTAAAACACAAGTGTATGGCAGATATATTTTTTAAGTAAAATAAAGGAAATAGATAATAAATTAATTAAAATTAAATGTTTATACAAATTAATGAAGTTTTATCGTATTATTCTATTTACTAATTGTAACAGTAATTAAATTTCATAAAATACACAAGTGCTAAAAATATTTATGAATTTGGAAAGTGCTGCACTGAGAGTACCAAGGGTTGCATATAGCCTATGGGCCATTTGTTTGACAAGCCTGAACTAGAGGATTATTGTACTGTTTAATAAAAATTATTTTGGATTACTGAAAGTATAACATACTATATTGAATTTAATTTAACAATAGAGACATACCTATTTTGATTTAACTCTTCATTACCATTTGTAAATTCTGTTTCCAACCTTTAAAAAAACAAATTAATTATTTTTACATATAAATTAAAAGTGTGCAAGCATAGATGAAGATAAAACAATAGAATAATTCACTGTAATTTACAATTATTTTATAAAATTAACTACAGTCAAACCTCTTTAAGCCGCCCCTCTATAAACCGCCACCCTCGATATTTGCCTGATAAAAGCCAATAACAAATCTCCTCCTATATGTTAAAACATGAAATTCCCTTTATAAACCGCCATCTCACTAATCGCCAACCACCATTCATTTCTGGAGGCAAAACTATTTCATTAGTAGACAAATCAGTTGTTTAAACCGCCAAAACAATCAAATGGCAAGGTCAACCAACACAAATAGAAACACTAGAGAAGATGGCAATTAAGTAATTTATCTGTTAACTTTTATTAGACTGTAATCTCGCACCTGTGACTATTCACATCCCTGTTTTCAAAATGA
>AYEL01077211.1:0-94086 GCA_000484575.1 Olivierus martensii
TATTTAATATAGAAGTTATTTTCAAAATTATAAAATACAAATTTTCTTAAAAATATTAATAACTTAAAACTTTTCCTTTATAAAATTATATTATTCATTAATTCACACATTTTACTATTAGGAATATTAACACAAAAAATAAATTATAAGTATTTTCATGGACTGCAAAGTAATTATGTATTTTTAATTAAAATTTAATCATCAAAAAGAAAATTGGTTTAAATTAGATATATGTAATAATCAGATTTTTGAAAGAAGTTGAATTTTGCTAAAAGACTAGATTTTTGAGTCTTATCTTTAACCTAGTACAGTGGTGCCTTGCAATTCGACATTTGAGTTTCGTGGGTTGGCGCATGCATGTGCATAGAATTGTGTGATGTCATTTGCTATTTGTCAGTTCTTTTTGGGCTCATGGAATCTTGCCCGTGTTGTATGTGTTAATTTTCAATTCTACATTTTTCAGAAAGTAAAACCGTGTTGTTTGTGTTAATTTTCAATTCCACATTTTTCAGAAAGTAAAAATATTGTTTGTGTTAATTTTCAATTCTACATTATTCAGAAAGTAAAAAATTTGTGATTAATTTTCAGTACATTTTTCAGAAAGTAAAAAGTTTGTAATTATTATTACTTTTTTGAGTGAAATGTAAGAATAGGTTCAGAGAGAACTGACCAGAGGAATAATTCTGAAAAGAAGAACACTTGATTGAGAAGCAAAGAGGCGAAGAAAACAATTATAGATAAAGTGCAGAAGGGTAAAACAATTAAAATGTAACTCGAGTATGGCATTCCTAGGACAACTGTGGAAACATTTTGTAGATAAAGTGCAGAAGAGTAAAACAATTAAAATGTAACTTGAGTATGGCATTTCTAGGACAACTGTGGAAACATTTTGCAACAGAGAGAGATTACGAGTGCTAGGGTATCTGCTGGAAGACTTCATTCCAACATCAAAGGGTAATAAATTGTATGTATTGTGTATAAAATAGTGTATTTTGTAATTTAGTGTGATAAACAATAGTAAAATATGTATAGTAAAGAAAATAATAGTGTATCTCTCTCACTCACCTGTTAGGGGAGTGGGATGGGGACCGATAACAAATTAATCTATTTTACATAATCTTATATGAGAAATATTGTCCCACAATTCGACAGTTTCTCAATTTGACATTACTTCAGTGACAGATTAGTGTTGAATTGCGAGGCACCACTGTAGTAGTAACATGAAACCCAATCAAAACTGATAAAATCAAACTAGCATGTGGACTAATTAACTATTAATTATGCAGTTAATTATTATTTTAACTGTTTTGTTGAGGTTATATAGATTTTTATAATGGATCTAATTAACCATTTTATTCTTTAATTTTTTTCCCATTGAGCAATGAGATTATTTCAATAACTTCTTAAAAAATAATATTCAAAGCTAACAATTAATAGTACACTGAAAAACAGATACTTAGCATATTAATATTATGAGAAAATTTGATATTTTCCTAATATAGTTGCAGATGCATAATATATTATTAATGTGGAATCATACAATTGTTTTTAAGCAAACTAGTGCAGTTACATGGTTGAGTAATAATTATAAAATGGAATGAGTTTTCAGATCATCAAGATTATTTATTTTTTATAAACACTAAAAAGAAATACCTATTTTCTTTATCATGACTATCATTTTCTGATTCTTTAAGTTTTTCTTCTTCTTCTAATCTAGAAGAGTAAAAAAATATAATAATTAAATTACTATTACTTTTATATATCTTATATTTTCAGTTTATTTATCAAAAGATTTATATATTCTTATTTAAAATAATAAAATAGACATAAAAATAATCAAATCATAACTTTCATCTTTTTGGGAGACCAAAAACTCAATGCATTAAGTTTAATAAAGCAAAAAAATACTAAACTTCACAAAAAATATACTTTTCATTTTTTTTAATCATCATTTACAGTTGCAGTATATACTCATGTATAAGCTAAGAAATTCTTTCCTAAGCAAAAAAATTTTGAAGGGGATTGGGTTGTATACAAAAGAATTGGGAAATTTCATATAAGATCATAAAATTTGCCAGCTAAGTTGCACCTTTATATCAATTGTTAATCTACCACTTTTATTTCTAACAAAGATCATCATCTTATTCTTTCAATTTTATAAAACATACGAATGTGTATGACCATAAATAAATTAATATTTGTGTAATTATTTAATATCAGATACCACACAAATATAACTGAAAAGATAAAAAGCAGTTTCAAGGCTGGTAACTGATGTAATTATATACATAATCATATGGGTTTACCACTATTTTCTCCAAATATCATGTTTGAGTAATGTTGATGAAATGCAATATAACAGGTAGTTTCATTGGATGGAATCAGATTGTTGTTGTGTATACAAAAATTCTAAGCATCAGGGAAAATGAAGATATTTCTTAAGAGACAATGACTGCAACATCATTTAAAACCTAATAATCGCTCTATTGTCTCTGCGGAAAGATTGTTACTGTACATATATGAAAAATCATCTCTATGAAAAGACAGAAACCAGCATTGACCCTCCCCCAAATGTTAGAATAAAAATAATCCTAATTAATCTTGCCATATTTAATCCCCTGATTCTTTAACATTAGAATAAATGCAACATTATAAATAATACTTATTTCTAATGTATTTTTTTAATGCTAAAATTAAAGCTAATATCTAATAATAAATCAGACAATATTAGCTTTTGTTTCTGTACTATATTAATATATTTATTTCAAATTTCAAAAAATTTCTTTTTCTAAGACAGTACGATTTTAAATAAGAATCTGATGTACACATCGTTTGATTATATTTAGTTTAATCATCTCTTACAATCTCAATAAGAAAGCTAATTATACAAATCATATTGACCCCTTTTAAGATATATTTTTGGTAATATATTATTTTATTGAATAAAGATCAAATATTGCAATAAAATTAATGGAAAAACTAGCAAAGGGAATAATAAATTACTATTAAAACAAACTAAATATGCCATGTGGAAATAAATGGAAGCAAGCTGGAAATGAAAAATTATATAATTTTTGGCTAATATGGATTGATTGATAATTTTACTATATTTCTGAAATAAAGATTTTTCCCAAACTAAAACTGATGTTCAGAATTACAGCCTAGCAATATGTCTCATATACTAAAGATATTTTATTTCTAAATAATTTATATATTAATTTTAGTAATCAAATATGATTATTTCAGTAGAAATCGTATATTATATCAATATATCATCAGCGTGATTATAATCATTGAAAAATATATAAATATTTGAATTGAAGCTTATCCATGTCTTATTTGTATGGAAATGGATATAATCCTACAGTTTCAACTTCAAACAATTTATGTAAAATTTCTGAATTTAAATTTAGGAATTTTGGGAAAAGTTTTAATTTGGATAAACACTGAAAATTATTAGTCAACAGATAGAGTTATATTAGATTAAATTTATATAATTATAGGTAGTTCTTGAGTTATGATGGGGATTCAGTTCAAATCCTGAAGTCATATGTCAAAGCAGTCAGAAGTTGGAAGTGCACAAAATTTATGGATTCCCACTACCAGTATTTATTATTGCACTCCATTTTATCACAGTAAACTTACACAAAAAAGGATACTTTTCATACATCAGACCATTGCTTATGGATTAGAATCCACATGAATTATATTGACCAATTACAGAATTTACTGATTACATAAAAGCCATAAGTACGAATGTTGTAAATCAACAATTTCATAAGACAAGGACTACCTGTATTAATTTCCATTTGAGTTTCATTTTTCTGCAAGAGACTATTTATGTTAAATATAAATAGAATAAACAATTCTTATTTATTACTCTCATACCACAAAAACCACAGCTAAATAAGCTGAGAACAACTCAAAAATATCCTGATACAAAGTAGACAAAAATAATGAAAGAATTAATAATATACAAAATTTATTTTATAATACAATTGCAGAGACATCTTACTGATGAAATCAATCAAGTTTTTTTTGAAATAATGTAGTGTTATGAATAAATAATAACTGTAGACATATTATTTTATTCGCTGTTTCTATTCATATAATCTAAAATATTACCAAATAAGCACTTTTTGCAGCTGAGGTTACTTTATTTCAGAGTTACTCTGAAGTAAAGTAATCTCAGCTGCAAAAAGTGGTTATTTGGTAATATTATTTTAGATAAATATATAAATAATAACTGTAAATCTGATTAAGATTTTGCAGAAAATTTAGTTTATATATCATTAACATATACAAAAAATTTAAATACCCATTATTTTTATCTTCATTATCATTTACTGATTCTTTAAATTCAGTTTCTTCTTCCAACCTATAATAGAAAAAAAAGCATAAAAATAATTAAATTTTCTATTATTTACATATTATTTTTTAAGTTTATTATCCAGTATGTAAGTTGTTCTATAAAATAGAAAAAAAAAAAAAAAATAGATTGGGAAGTGCAAATAGTGTCTCTCTCATTATTTGCAATAGTTTTCCAACAGTTGGTAGTCTACAATCTTATAGAATATCTAACTTTCCAACAAACATGCCTTAATATAAAACTAAATAATTCAGAATAATCATCAATTTGGGCATCCTGTTCTTTAGTAAAATTTTATTGATTATCAGTATTATACAATTTATGTTTATTTCATCTTTATATAGGTATACATATTTTAATCCAATTTTATTACAACATGATTTTGTCAAAATATTTGTCCATGTGGAAAATCTCAAAAAATATTAAATTTTCTCATTATTTTTGAATCTCAACAAATATTACAATACATATCTAACAAAAGGAATCCAACAAGATAAAATCAATACATACAAAGGAAATTTTTCTTCAACCAAAAGTAGAAAGCTGTCTAGCATATGCAATTGCTGAATAATTGGAATTAAACAAGATTGCATAAACTGTTGAATAAAAATATACTAAAACGTATCTGCATTTAACAAACAGACTAATTGATATATAGACTAGCAGCTACCTGGTTCATATGTAACTCAGATAATTATAACAATTTCCAATCTTATTAGTGAAATGCTTAATAAATTATAATATATTTAAATATGAAAATTCATATATATATTTACATATTTAATAATAGAATCAGAAATATCTTTCTTGGGAATAAATGTCAGATTGCTTGGCTGGCACAAATACACACTACATCTGATAAATAACTGAATTGATGCTGCAAAAAATGAAACAACGGCTGTCTTGGTATATATCAGTTTTTATTATTTAAAGAATGTTTCTTCTGTATCAATACAATGTTGGCAGCATTCATGAAATGAGTGAAACGATTTTTAGAACTTTGACTTCAGAATCTTGTCAAATATAATTATCACTGCAACTCTGATTGCTTCATATCATCATATTGAGTCCCTTCATTAGCATTATTAGTTTTGAAAACAATAAATAATTGCATAGTGCTAAATCTGGAGAACAAAGTGGATAGTCAAGAATGCACACTTGTTTTCAAGCTAGAAATTGCTTGTTGGCAACACTCTTGTGTGCCAGTGGATTGTCATGCAAGAGAAATCAACTGCCAGGCTCTTTTCCACAAATGTTTCAAAAACACCCAAATAAAATTTGCCAGAACTGTTTGACTCTCTGGAACAAATTGTGATGAACAATGCCTTTGGAATCATAAAAACAGCATTATATTGATTCATGACTTTTAAAAGTACAATTTCTTTGGTTTTGATAAGCTAGGCAATTTCCAATCTATATTTTGCCATACAGTTGATGAATCATACTGAAAACACCACATCTCATTACCAATCACTAATGAATTCAATAAGGTTTTGTTCCTCTGAACCATTTTAATAATGTCCTTGCAATTTTCCAAGCAAGCTTTTTCTTAATCACTTGTTAATGAGTATGAGTACAAACCAAGCACAGATTTTCTATTTGGCCAAATTTTTAATTAAAACTTCACAAATCAGATCTTTATAGATGCCAAATTCCTCTGTCATTATTCGAAATGTCGTATTTGAATTGATAGTGATAAGTTCATCCATTTTCCACGTGAGTTTGTCACTATTTGTCGATTTCTGCTGACCTGGCCATTCATTGTCATTCAAATCATCTTCACCATCTTTGAAGCATCTATATCACTGAAATACTTGAGTATGGGGCATAAAATTATTGCCATCAACTCCCTTAACATTTCAAGTGTTTGTATGGCCATTTTCCCAAATTTAAAACAGAATTTAACATATTACTTTTTGCTCCCCCTTTTTTTTTCATGACAACATTAACCAAAATTATGTAACTAAAATGTCAAGTAACTTTTGAACAAATCATTTAATTTTGTTGAAATTTTAATAATTGATAGTTCAAACATAAGTTTGTTGAAAAATATTAATTCTCCACTAGATGGTGCTGCTGATGATGATAATTCAGTCTGGTTATTTGTCAGACATATATGTAGAGCAGGGGTGTCCAACGTTTTGGCTCCTTGGGCCAGATTTCAATAAAAAAATTGTCTCGGGCCACACAAAATATATTAATTCTAATGATAGTTATTTAGCAAAAAAGTTAGTAAATAACATACAGTATATAATATCCACAATGATAAATAAGCAAAAATGTTGTATAATAATCTTTGGCTTCTTTTCGTTTAGAAATTTTTTTAAAATTATTGAGCAGGTCAAGAAGTTTTAATCAAAGAAATAAGAAATATTTTAGAAAATGGAAATAGGAAACTTGGATAGATATTTAAATAATAAAAACTTCATTATTTTTTTAATATATTTTTAATAAAAAAATGAAACAAATTTCTTTTTCTTTATTAGAGGGATATTTCATTACGTTATGGCAAATTTCAAAAAATAAAAAAATAAATATATAAAATTCTCAATGTTTTAAGGAAGTTTATGATTTATTTTCGGCTGCATGCAGCCTGCAGGTTGGACAGCCCTGATGTAGAGAAATGTTTTACAAAAAATTTTCTCGATTTTTTTAATTGAATCATATAAAAATCAACCCCTCTTTATAAAAACTACTTTCTTTCCAAAATTTATCACTTATAAAGAATATATATAGTATTTTTTAGTGCAGTCTACATTTATGTAATTGTTGCAGATACAAGGCAAAGTAATACCTATAAAGAACTGTGTGATCATGTTCTTTAAAGCATTTATTTAAATATTTTTTGAAATAAAGAGTATTGAATTACCTGTTTTCATTAACCTGATCATTTGTTGACTCTTCAACTTCTGACCTTCAATAGAAAAAAAAATTGCATAAAAATTAAAATCCCTATTATTGTACACATTATTTTTTTCAATTTATTATAAATTAAAATTGTGTTATTGTTAAAATTATTACTACTTTAAACAAACCAAAATAAAAATTTGAGACAATGGTCCTTTCTTTTCTATGGAATTAAATATTGGAAACTGGAAAAAGATAATGAAAGGAAGCTTCTTACTACAGTGAAACCTCTCTATGTTGGACACATTTGGTTCCTTCAAAATGTGTTCAACTTAGGTAGGTGTCCAACATAGAGAAAGATTCATAAAATCAAATTTTTTCTGTTAGAGGTGTCCAACATAGAGAGATTCATAAAATCAAAATTTTTTCTAAAAGATGTCCAACATAGAGAGATTCATAAAATCAAAATTTTTTCTAAACATACGCCAACATAGAGAGATTCATAAAATCAAAATTTTTTCTAAACATACTAACATAAAATTTTCATGTCAGTGCAAAACTTTATTCAAATCAAATTGGAAACCTATGCAAACCTTTTAGTCAATTCAAATTGGAAACATTTTATTATTTTAAATGAAAAGATCGGAAGAGCGGTCAATTAGAAACCTATTATTATTTTAAATAAAATATTCAAAAATGTTAAATACACACTGCAGTCTGTCAGTGCTTTCAACATAAGAACTATCTAGCTAGAATAATTAAAGAAAAAGAATGTCTTGCACAATTTTACAAAAAAAAAATCCTTATTTTAAAATAAACAATTTTCTCTCTACTGTCCCTTCAAAGGTCATGTCTTGCACAATTTTACAAAAAAAAAAATCCTTATTTTAAAATAAACAATTTTCTCTCTACTGTCCCTTCAAAGGTCAATGAGTGGCAAAAAAGACAGCACCATACAGCCAGAAAACACACAAATGTCAGTAAAAACTTGTTTTTTTTCCAACATTTGTGTGTTTTCTGCCAAGTACAGTGTTGTTTTATTTGCCATTCATTTTAAATATAAATTTTTGCAAAATAATTCAGAATTTTTTTACTTCCATTAAATAAATAAATGTATAAATATTAGCACTGCAAGGCTTTCTTGTTGTTTTCCTTACTGAATTTCTTTCCCTCCCTTCCCCAGGCTCTCTCTCTCTTATATATCCCAAAGAATGAACATTAACATATTGGTACCTGTTCTAACTCCTATGTTGAATCCAACTGAAAATATAATATTAAATAGAATGACTATTTGTCTTGGATTTTTCAGAACAGTCCCAGTTTTTGGTATATTGCCTAGTACCAGTGAATGTTTTGCATTTTAAAAACTATCCCATTTTCAAGACTCATGTTTATTCAAATTTAGAAATTGTTATGAAAAATCAGTTATTTGGGCTATATTTGCAAATATTATTTACAATGTCAGGTTAAAACGTATGTACGTCTTTGCATACCAATAGTATTGTTTACAGTTCAAATCCTTTAATGGCTTAAAACGTATGTACGTCTTTGCATACCAATAGTATTGTTTACAGTTCAAATCCTTTAATTTCAGTTCAATATGAGATGGCAAATGGGTTTAAAATGAGAATTACTGTATTAATGTTATTGTTAATGAAACAGTTGAATCAGATAAATCAGTACATATATAAGTACAAATATAAAATATTAAAATTATGTCTATAGAATTTTTTTCTGTCCCAGATTAACCTGAGTAAGAAAGGATCAGCTTAAATATTAATCCAAACACAAATTTTCTGGAAGAAAATTAAGAATAACATGCAAAGATTGCATTTTATTTAAGATTCTGAATTAAATAATCAATTAAAGTAAAATTTTTTAACAATTTTACTATTTTGTTGAATTTTGTTTAAGTATAATGTAAATTTTTTAAAACATTTTTTTTATGAATTATTTTTAGTGTCGTCAATATTAATATATTTAGTAGTAACATATATAAAAATCAACAATATTGCATAAAAATTGAAATAAATATGTTTAAATTTATTCGAACGTCCATTAGGATTAACATAAATTGTTTTGCATTCAAGGATCAGTCAAGTGATAGGCATGGCAGTAAACAGATTAAAGATCGGGGTGTTTAAATTCTAACATACCTATCAAAATCTCTTGATCTGAACATTACAGAAAATTATTTGCAAATGTTATGTGATTATATATATAGATTTGGCTCATTTATTTCAAATGATGTAAGAATAAATTAATAAATATGAAATATTAATAAAAACAAAAATATTTCATTGAATTTATGTAATTTTTTAAAATAATTATTGGGTTGTTAGGAAAGTAATTTCGTTTTTTTCCTACCAGTGGTGTTAGTTGTATTTTTACCCACTAATTTCATTCTAAGCCATATTGTCATTATAAATTTTGACAGTTGATATTTCAAGGTATATTTATAAAAATTTTTTTTTGTTCTGTGCAGTTGTTTTTTTTGGTGTCCTATCAGTATATTTATAAAATTTTTTTTTTTATTCTGTGCAGTTGTTTTTTTTTGGTGTCCTATCAAAAATGGAAAATAGAGATTTTCATGTTTTACTTTTTTATTACCGAAAAAGTAAGAATGCTGTTCAAGAAAGAAGTTTTTTTTGTGTCCTATCAAAAATGGAAAATAAAATGGAGATTTTCAGGGCATGTTTGTCCTATCAAAAATGGAAAATAAAATGGAGATTTTTGGCATGTTTTGCTTTTTTATTACCAAAAAAGTAAGAATGCTATTCAAGCAAGAAAAAAATTGTGTGAAGTGTATGGAGAAGATGTGTTAACAGAACACCAGTGCCAAAACTGATTTGCAAAATGTCATTCTGACAATTTCGATATTAAACATGTACCATGTTCTGGAAAGTTAGTTATATGCTGATGATGACAAAATAAAGGTATTTGTTAAAGCAGACCACTGAATAACAACATAAGTAATTTCGATATTAAACATGTGCCACGTTCTGGAAAGTTAGTTATGCTGATGATGACAAAATAAAGGTATTTGTTAAAGCAGACCACTGAATAACAACATAAGAAATTGCTACAAGATTGAATTTTTTGAATTCAACCATTTATGACCAGTTGAAATGTTGATATTTAGGTTCCACATGTTCTCAAAGAAAGATTTGCTCCATTTCATTGACATCTGTGATTTGCTGCTCAAACGTGAAGAAAATGATCCCTTTCTGAAGCAGATCATAAATGTTGATGAAAAATAGATTGTTTACAATAAAGTTGAACGCAAGTGATCATGGAGTAGAAGAAATTAACAAAGTTGAATGCAAGCGATCATGGAGCAGAAGAAATGAACCAGCTTAAGTTGAATGCAAGCGATTATGGAACAGAAGAAATGAACTGGCTCAAAGCACTCCGAGACCCCATATTTATAAAAAAATGATGCTCTTTGTTTGGTGGGATTTCAAGGGAATTGTTTTTTTTTTTTTTGAAGTGAAGCTCTTTGTTTGGTGGGATTTCAAGGGAATTGTTTTTTTTTTTTTTGATTTGTGTTTTTTGAGCTTCTTCCATACAATACCACAATTAATTTGGAAGTGTACTGCCACCATTTGGACAAATTAAGTGATTCTATCAAACAGAAAAGGCCAGAATTGACCGAAAAGGCATAGTATTTCACCATGACAATGCCAAACTTCATACAAGTTTATGACTCGCCAGAAGCTGTTACAGCTTCGATGGATATGCTACCATATCCATCATATTTGCCATATCTGGCACCCTCCTCAGAAGCTGTTACAGCTTGGATGGGATGTGCTACTCTACCCACCATATTTATGTGCTACCAAACCCACCATAACTGGCACTCTCCGATTACTACTTATTCTGATCTTAACAGAATTCTTTAGATGGCAAAACACTTAGTTTAAATGAGGATGTCAAAAAATCACTTGATTTGCTACCATACCCACTATATTCGCCATATCTGGCACTCTCCAATTATTACTTATTCTGGTCTTTACAGTATTCTTTAGATGGCAAAACACTTAGTTTAAATGAGGATGTCAAAAATCACTTGGTTCAGTTTTTTGCAAGCAAAGATCAGAAATTCTATGAGCATGGAATCATGCTGCTACCAGAAAGATGGCAACATGTGTTGGACCAAAATGGTCAATATATAATTAAATAAAATAATTATATACTATAAAAAAATTGTCATTCATTTTCATGAAAAAAAAAACGAAATTACTTTCTGAACGACCCAATATGAATTTTGTATTAGGTTTAAAATAATACAAAATTCACACTGTAATTGTGGGACTGGACAAGACAACACTGTTGAATATATTATATATGATTGTAAACTCTTTGATTCATGGCGAAGAAAACTAATCACATATTTTCACGAACAACTCATTGCTTGGCCTACACAACTGAATATGCTATTTAAAAACCAGGATATAACTAACCTTACAAAAACATGCTTCATTGAATGCTCTGACAAATATGGCCCATCAAACAGCATTCTTTAAATGCGTCTCTTTTATATAAACATCATCACGTTTCCTCAGTCTGATTGCTGAAACAACTTCTAACATTTTCATTACTTTATTTCCTGCATATTCCTACTTTGGGTAATCTGGCATTACCCAAGGCTTGATATCCACTTTCTTTTCAATCGTTCTCCATTTGCTATATTTATAGCTGTTAGGACGGACAATTGATGGTGTTTTTCTTTTCCTTTTTCGATAGGTTACTTTCAGCAATCAGACTTCATAGTTGCCCTTTCTGTATAAATTATATCTGAGCTCGCTCAATTTATCCATAATTTACATCACTCTCTTTCTCTCTTTCTTTTTACTTTTTAGTATTAATATAGATGGTAATATCATAAACATAGTTACGTATAAGTTATGTATGAATGATGGTATGAGTGAATGTGATTTCTAGGCATTATGCCTCCTCTAGTGTGACAGCACCGTTGCCCAAGGCAGCAGTTCTGGTGCTTCGCTGGTATATCTACTGTAATTACCACTTTCTTTCCTGTGCAGCGAGATATACCAGAAACGTTGGGTTTGGTTTTGTTGAGGACTTATTCCTACTTTCTTTCTGCGTGAATGTTGGGTAGTTATAAGAATAATTTTAAGTAATAATATACTAACACACTAATATTTTTATTAAAAATAATAATAATAAATTCAAAATAAATATAAAAAATTTAAAAAAAAAAATTAAATCTTTTCTTTTATTAACATACACTAACATATTAACAAATATTACATAGCTTTCATTACTTATTAATATAGTTGTAGTTACTAACATAGTTGTAAGGAGCTTGTAAGTTCAAAAGTAATGTTATATTATGATAAATATTTAGAAATTATATTTATTTAGAAATTATAATTGTATTTAAATTAAAATTTTTAGCAATGTTAAGTGAAGAAGATAGAAATGTTCATTCACCAAGATTTAGTTTGGATGGAAATATATTAATATTTTTAGAAAATGATTCTGATGGTCCACATCGTGTTGGAAACAGATTAATGAAAGTAAGATGCAATATGATTTTTAATGTGCAAATTTTTATTATTCCAATTTAATGACATAATAGTTAATAGGTATGTGTATATATATTTATTTATTATACTATATTTATAAAATAAGAATTCATAAATAACAATTATTTTCTCTAGTGTGATTGGAAAACAAAAGAAATATCAATAATTGTGGATACTGTAAAAAGTCCTAAAGGTAATTTATATAAAATTTAATCAGTTTGAAGTAAATAGTTAAAATGATTATAGATTTTCAATGGTAAATATAATTATTGCTCTGAAGTCTTGCATCCTTGGGAATTCAGAAGTGCTAGATTTTTAAAATATAATAGGTTTCCAATTTATGTGATTTTGACTCATGCATTTCAAGATATGAATTTATTATTCTCTTTATTTTTGTAAAATTGATAAAACATAAATGCAAAATTCATTAAACTATTTTTTTGCAAAACCAATCAGTTATCACTTAAAATTGTTTTATTTATGTTTAAAATATGCTCATAAATTTCATTTGGCCATTTCCTTAACTAAACCACCCATTCTTGTATATTGAATATAAGCATTGTTGGCCAAGTTCTTAGCTTAACTGCTATTTTTAAAGTTCTTATTTATCAAATATCCAAGCACTATTAGCAGTCTTAGAATTTTTTTATTCAAATAACAAAAGAATCAAAAATAAAAACGTTTTCGGTCACTTTTAACTTGACTCTCTTCAGTTACTTTCTTTCTAGTCCGACCATTACAAAAAAACATTCAAAAAAGAACAATATTAGAATCTTAACAGAAATAATTCAATTTCCTTCTTCTATGCACCCTTAGTACTCTTTTTGAGTGGAAAGGGGCATAAAATTTTTTCGCCACCAAAGCTATGATAAAAAAAAAAGACTCAATATATAAATTTGTTTATTACTTTGTATAATGGAAGGAAATATATTAATATAAAATTTAGAAAAATTTAATCATTTTTTTTTAATTTAATAAGTCATAGTGATCCTCATAACTTTATAGAAAATTATTTTAAATTAGCTATAATAATCCTTGATTTATATGGTTCTGAGTTCTATTAATATATTTTTTTTTGTACAGTGTATCTATAAAATATAAATTAAAAAAAATTTTTAATATCATTTATTATCTTAATTTCTCCTAAATTTTCATATCAGTATTAATTTATCAAATATCTAAGCACTATTAGGAGTCTTAGAAATTTTTTTATTCAAATAACAAAAGAATAAAAAATAAAAATGTTTTCAGTCACTTTTAATTTGACCCTCTTCAGTTACTTTCTTTCTAGTCCGACCATTACAAGAAAACATTCAAAAAAGAACAATATTAGAACCTTAACAGAAATAATTTAATTTCCTTCTTCCTTGTTGCCATGGCAACCCATAAATTATTAAATATATCCACATTCATGTTATGAAAACATTCTTTTTAATAAATTATAGTAACTTATAGTAACTCATATTCATCATGGGTATTATAATACCCATGATGAATATGAGTACTAATATGAAGGAAGAATATATAGGGATGACGATGTGAACTTTAGAGAAAAGACTACAGGAGCATAGATATGATATAAGAGTGGGCAAGATGAACACAGTGCTAAGTTGAAGAGTCTATGAGGAGAATATCAAGATACAATGGGAAGAAGTTATGGTGATAAAACCATGTGATAGGAGAGATGGGGCTGTGTTTAATGAGACACTGGAAATTTTAAAAAGATCAAGGAACAAAAATGTAATTAATGATTATCTGAGTAAAGGGACTTGCCCTACTGTGGAAGTATGCATTAAGACAAAAGATGTTATAAGTTAAGGAGCGGTCAATACTATAATTTATTAGAAAGAAAGTTTTGATAAGAAGATGAATGCAGATATATTTAATAATTTATGGGTCTCCATGGCAACAAGGAAGAAGGAAATTGAATTATTTCTGTTAAGATTCTAATATTGTTCTTTTTCGAATGTTTTCTTGTAATGGTTGGACTAGAAAGAAAGTAACTGAAGAGGATCAGATTAAAAGTGACCAAAAACATTATTATTTTTTATTCTTTTGTTATTTGAATAAAAAATTTTTAAGACTGCTAATAGTTCTTGGATATTTGATAAATAAAAACTTTAGAAATAGCAGTAAGCTAAGAACTTGGATCACTATTAATTATTTTCATTTAGCCATCTGTTTATCAACTGCATGTATAATATTTATGTTTCTTGAATTTAATCATTGTTGGACTCAAATTTCATTTTATATGAAATTTTTGGAACTAATTAACAACAAAAGTAAAGTATCTACTATACTATAAGTTTTTACAAAGAAAAATATTTCATAAACTCTATATTTAAATTTCAGAATAAAAATCTGTCTAACTAAACATATAGAATTTTATTTTTTATATTATTTTTAAATTAAATTTACTGTTTTTAATATTGACAAACATTAATATTCATGAATGAAAGAAAATCAAATACTAAAAGATGTTTAAAGAATTTATGAATAACAAGTAGTCTGGAAAATTATAGGTAGATTTTGATTCTGATCATTCTAGATTTTCGAAAATTAATCATATTATAAAATTAGTTTTTAAAATTTGTCTGTTTACTGATTAATTTAAAAATTATTAGAATTGATTTATTCTAAAATTATTTCATGCTAGCAAAGGATAGATTGTCTGTCCATGGGGAGGGTAAGTTTCATTGGATGGACAAACTTTTCATGCTTGTCATTAATCTATAAAATATCTTTATATATTTATTATGTTATTGTTGTTTGAAGTTTTTATTATGATTCTAGTTATAATAAAGATACTAATAAATTAACCCCTAATAATTATTTAATTAATGATTCAAATGAATACTAATGAATATGAGTGATATATGTAGCTATTTTAAGTATCATTAAATGCATTTTTAAATAAATGCATTAAAATTAAGAGAAAATATATAGTTACTGTATATACTAGTTGGCCATAATTAAACTTTTTCTATTCAGAGTCTTCTATAGTCCAATCTACTGTTCATCCAGCTTAGCCGCGACCATCAATGCAAGTACGCGTGCGCTAACTGAATGAGTCCAGTGACAAAATAGGGATGACAGCTTCGCACATGGATGTTTTCAAACACAAGATAACTGAAGTTGAATGGAAGTTTATTGTAATGTCAAATGCTAAATGGTTAGTTTCGACATTGAAAATAGTATATTTAACAGAACTTAATACAATATTAATTCAATATTCCCACCTGTCATTATACCGACTGCGACTCTCCCTTTTGCATTTGGACTCATCCACCTTAGCTAGGCATGGCTTTCATGGACAGACAATAACAATCAAAATGTCACCAACTTTGATACAGAAACTAACTAGAATATGGGAAGCAGGATTCGATGAAAAAAATTGCTGATAGGGAAATATGGTGCTATTGTAGTCCAGGAACCCAATACAATGAAACCTCAATTCGTCATTTTCAAAAGGAAAGGAAAGAAGGATGATCAGTCATTTTCTATTAAGAGACCTGAAAAATCTATGGCTACAGAAAATGATGGATGTGGAGATCTATATATTAGGGAGGACAAAAAGTTCTTATCCTCATCATGATGTGAATATACTAAGGATTTGAAATTTGATCTTCCAATTCTTCATTCTCTACATATCCTTTCCTAGGCCACATACTTCTCAACCTGTGAAACAATTGTTTAATCCCATCTTTAGAAGTCTCAGATTTGGCGACAAGCCAGACCTCCTCTCCAATGATGGGAAAGAAACTTCTTCCCCATAAATGATTTTTTCATATTTCAAAACAGGAAGAAGTTTGAAGGTGCCAGGTTGGGAGGTTGGAAGGTTGAACAGAAAAGTGACTACTAAAGCTGTAGACATTCTGCAACTAATCAAAGTAAAGAAGAAAATCTAAGCACTAAGCAGAAATAAAAACTTTGATTGAAAACGTTCCTTTGTGAAATTAAGGTTTTATTTCTGCTTAGTACTTAGATTTCCTCTTTATTCAGAAAAATGACTGTTTTTGCAACTCACTGTGCAGGTGCATTGCCAGCTAGCAGCAACATATCTTTCTGACAGCAAATCATATCTTTTCTTCCTGTAGTATACCTGTTGTTATTGACCCTTTTTGTAAGTAATCTGCCAATATGACAACTTTGCTGTCCCAAAACACAGATAACATGATTTTACTGGATGGCCTTCTCTTGGGTCATCTTGTAGGTTAGTGTGCCACATTTGAATTCTTATTTCCATCATTTCGCAATCTGATATGAGACTATAAAATGGACTGTGATGAGCATTCCTCACTATACACAGCTGACATTTTTTGTGGATTGTTTATGCAATTTTCCCTTGAGATTGAAAGAACTGTATCACAGCTTGATATTCAATTTTGTTTAGCATAACACTTTCTTCTACTATCATGCTTCTAACTCCAGTTAAGTAGGATTTGTCAAAACAAAAAAAAGGCATATAAGTAAGACAGTATCCCTATCATTGTTTACAATTAGATCTATAGCACGCATACAAGGTAAAGGGAAGACCTTTTTGGCCTCTCCTTGTAAAATGGAAAAAAACATGCACATTTGATTATATGTATTTACTAAATCAAATACATACATCAATGATATTTTTCCACTGTCAAATCCAATCTGATTTCTTTATTTTTAAAATCATTAATCTTCATTTGTTAAGTAATATCTTCTCTTTTCAAGCTGAACAATAAACTTTCACTATTCCTGATGTTTGTTTGATTTTTTTTTCTGATTATTTGAACATCAAGTGTTTTCATGGATTCAAATATATGAAATGCTTTAGTAAAACTCAATACTGGTTTGGGCTTAGATTTTTTTCTTGTCTTCACTACCATCACCCTTTCCCCTCCAACTTGTTGTTGATTAAATAAGACATGCAGTATGGCATAAGTAACTGTACTCTTAACTATTACTTACTACATCACATTCCAAAAACATTAACCATTATTACTATTATTAAAATGCATACTAACATTTGTCAATGAAATATTGCTCTTTCTTAAAAACAATTGGTCCAAGATTAATATCCTTTGGGACTAAAAAATTTTGACTAATAAATGCAGGAAAATGATAAATCAAGAAACAATTGATGCAGGTTTAATTTCCATAGTTTAAATAAAATTTGAACAAATTGTTCAAGGATCCTAGAAATTGAACAATATTCCAGAAAAGTAGATCCAAGTTTTACTATAATTTACATAAAATATAAATTCTATTGGTAAATAAATTTAACCACCTGTATTGCTATATTGCTTCATAGAACTATAAAGTAAAATATCCAAATACATTCCTATTGATAGTTGTGTTCAACATGCATCTCACATTACCTCATCGATGCTACTTTTGAAGTTCTTTTACTTTAATGACTACAATGTAGTAGCTGCTCTGTATGAGTTTAAAACTCTCTAGAACTTGTAAAAAGGTCCTCTATCAGTTAACATAATAAGATCAATGATTCTCAAGTTTGAAGGAACAGCATCATTGCAAATATGATCTGGCAGAGGACAGAAACTAGTGCAATCAATGCTAATTGAGGAAGTAGGAACTGTAATTATTGATAGATCAGACAAATGTATTTGTTAGAATAGCAGCTCAACAATTGATAAATATACTTTATTTCATGGCATGGAAAGTCTTGCACAGAATTATTCAGTTTTATCCATACAAGATCAGTTGTATACAGTAGCTGCTACAAGAAGTAGCTATTCAGATTATGATAAGCAATTGACATTTGCTCTTTATTTCTAGCCAGAATAGAGGTCAACAGTGGTCTTGGAAAATATTTTGGGAAGATGAAGCTCATTTTTATCTGAACAGGATTGTAAATCCCCAAAAATATCAAATTTGGGCTTCCAATTCATCCTGTGTGCTCCAGGAACATCCATTACATTCACTGAAAGATACTGTTTGATATGGCTTCATAACAGATTTTATAATAAGCCATCCTTTTTTGAGAGGAGCATATATTCAATCATCAATATCATTCTGACAGGACCAGTATAAAATATTGTGATATGCTAAACAGTTTAATAATTCTTCAACTTCAGCAATTGTGATGTCTGGTCAACATCATTTTTATGTAAGATGAATATAAAGTTAAAACAGCACTTTAAGCAAAGTGCTTAAAGTGCTGTTTTAACTTTATAATGACGTTTAAAGCAAGAATGTATGATATTTTAGTTATGTAAGATGAAGCAACTCAAGATGTTGCACAACTGGTACTGCAGCATTCTATAAAATAAATCCCTTAGAAATAATACCATTTTATAGAAGACAGAGTGATTAGTTGCATGATCATTTTGCTCTCCTGATATCATTCCATGAAATTTTTGATTCAAAAAATGGGGTTATCTGAAGGCTAACATCTATTGTAGTTGTGTCTTGAACTTGGCAGCTTTAAAGGACAACATTGCACAGACCTTTATGAACATTCCTGCAAACAAGCTATATAGGATTCAATTTCTGGTCTGTGAGAATGATGGCCACATTGAACCATATCTTAATTATGTGTGAAGAGTTCAATGTATTCAAATTGGGTACCAAGTTTCTGACAACACTTACACTCTACTAACTTTCAAAATTATCGTGTAAATTAAATTGATAATTAAATGTTTTACTCCTGGGTTATTTTAAGTGCAAACATAATCATTAATTTCAGTTTAATCTTTTTTATTCATTTGTCTGCCCATTTTCATGCTTTTTTTACATTGTATAGTGCCATATTCCCATATCAGTAATCATTTGAACTAAACTTTTTTCACAGAATATTATTTCCCATGTCATAGTTAGTCTCCTTATCAAATTTAGTACCATTCCAGTTGTTAGATCAGGCTACAGAAAACTCTGTATATGAGAAGTCTAATTATGGCTACCCAGTATTTTAGAAGAAAAGTTTTTTTTTTTAATCAGAAAATTTAAATTTTATTTTGTTAAGCCTAATTTATCATATGCAATATTTTCATTGAAGATTTATCGCTTTCTGTTCACTTTGATATCAGTCAGTTATCTTTTAAAGAATTGAATGATAAATGTTGTCACATGATTTATATTATTAGTTTTCAAAAAAATTATTAAATAAAAAATAAATGACATTTGTTAATAATAATTCTAAATAATCATATCTGACTCACTTAAGTTGAGAATCATTGTTTTATAAAAGTCAATACTACTAGAATTTATTCCATTATATTTATTCCAGTTTAAGAATAAATATATAATCATAATGCATCTATAATTATATAGATTGTTTTATGTAATAATTATTTATATTTATTAATAGCAAATGTCATATATTTTTCATTTAATAATTTTTTTACAATGTTGAGAAAATTTTGATTCTTTGCTTAACTCTTAGCCATGTAAAAACAAAAAATATAAATTTAAGTGCAAAAGCAGAACAAATATATTTATTAATAAGGCCGTGCGATGGGCAAGAAACTACCGATCATCGATGCATCGATTATTTTAAAATTCATCAAGGTTAGAGAAATTAAATCATTTTTCCTACGATGGTATTTCTAACTAAAATCCTAAGTCCAATCAATCAAACGTTTATTTCATTGAAATGCAATACATACAAGATTATCTATTTCTTCTATTGACAATGAATTTAAAACTAAATACATATTCAAATGTTTTGGCTTTAAACTGCTCCTATTTTTGGAGATAGTTATGCCTACTTTGCTGAATAACCATTCTGCAGGCACAGAAGTTGCTGGAACACAGATATTTTAAAGCCAGTGAGCAAAGATTAGACTTGATTTTCTCTTGTTGTTGCCAAATTTGCACAGGATTGCTTCTGTGGTGTTCCAGTGGAGCCTGAAAGTACGTTTTCAGGCATGTATGAAGACCTCCTGATATTCCCACCTAGAAAGTAGAGATGACGACATCTAGTGTAACGATTCAGCATAACTGCCGTTACAAAAGTAAAATATTTAATAAATTATTAGCAATCATTGTTATAGTGAAAAATTACACCATTGATAGTACCAATGAAATACATTGATTGTTATAATTGTCGATGGTTTGATGCATCAGCATGAAAATCCATCGATTAATAATCGACAATCGATACCATCGCACAGCCCTATTTATTAAACAGGTTAATAAATTTGTTTGCCCTATTGCTTTAATTTTTATGAAAATATATTAATCATAATGCTTTCAGCATTTGATATTTGAACAACGAAACTTCTCTGCTGATTTATAAGATTGAATAAATCAAAATATTTTTATTTTTATAAATAATTATTATTGGAGTTATTAATATTAAATGCTTACTTTCACATAAACATTTTTTCATAATTCAGAGAAAATTGTTCCAATGATAGTGCCTTTACCACCAGATCAACAAACTACAAAAAAATCTATCTATTGTAAGATCAATCATATCATATATATATATATTCTTTATTTATACAGTAATTAATCAATTAATATACTTTTGTTTTATATGACTAATTACAATATTTTGGATTGTAATACTAAATAACAACTAAAATTAATTAAATGACAATTTTTTTTATAATATCAGAGAAAGTACAATTTAATGATAATGCTAATATAATCAATTCTTTGAAATATATTCAGATATCTTTTTAAAAATTTATGAAATTCCTTTTCTAATAAAATGAAACTATTAAATTATTCTGTATTTAATTAAAAAAAAATTGTATCATCTCTACTGAAAAAAAAAAATATTTTGAAAAATATTTGAATATAATATTCAATAATTTCTTTTTTAAATATCTAATTTTCTTCATTCATACCTTATTTTATTCATGACTTGCCACTATCAAAAAATTTCATACATTTCGTTGGATGACTAAGATTTCATATAGAAAATCGTGATTTCTCCAATTTCATATAATGAAAAGTTATGAAAGAAATAAAATTTGGAAAAATTTTTTACATCTTTAGAAAGACAATAAAAATATATTTAATTGTAAAATTATCAAAAAATTTAATGAAAATTAAGCGAGATTTCACTTTTTTAATTTTTGCTAATTAATTAGGTTTAATTTGTAAACAGTTGCAGAACATTAACATTGAATATCCACTAAAGAGGCTGGGATTTCAATAAAAATTCCAGATATCGAGAGTTGACTATATTTTACTTACAGCTCTATTACAGGATCCAGCATTATCTATTACTGGAGCTGTAAGTAAAATATAGTTAAATTTTAAAGAAAGACAGGAGTACTAATACTAGAGTTGACTATATTTGCAAATTTGTAGCCTATTCATTATCTACAGGGGGCAAAAAGTGCAGGGGGCGAAAATAGCTGGAGGCGAAAAGGGCTGGGGGCGAAATGTTCCGGGGGCGAAACGTGCTTGGGGCGAAATGCAGGGGAAAAATTTAATCGCTCGAAAACGACTACAATAAGAATATCTATGTACAATACTGAAGAGGGTCTCCTAGAAAGGCCGAAAACGTTATATAAAGAAAAATTTGGATCCTGTAATAGAGCTGTAAGTAAAATATAGTTACATTTTAAAAAAAGACAGGAGTACTAATACTAGTAATGCTATTGTTTGTTAGTAATACTGAATTTATTTTCCATAAAATAAATAAAACTGGTTTAAGTTATTTTATGAACTAATTTAAATTATTTTTATTGTTATTTTGAAATTAACATTTTTATTATTTTAGTAACCAGATAAATTTCACAATAATCTCTATATTAGCATCATTGAACATTAAGTGATCAATATGCAAATTTTAAATAAATTTGTATATATATATATATGCTTGGGGCGAAATGCAGGGGGCGAATTTTCCATAAACCGGGAAATCATATTCCAAGTTGTGATAGGTTTGAATTACAACTGAAAATTTTGAACTCATTTCTGTTGTAACTTCAGTATAGCCATTTTTATAGAAACTTTTTAAAATGAGTATATCATCTTTGAAGTTTTACAAATATTAAAAACAGTTTACCAATTTATGTATATTTGACTTTATGTATTGTAAATATTTCCCATAGTATTTTTTTATTTTTGAGAGAGAATAAACTACTACTATATGGTAATTTCCTGACTTACATAATTAATTCATCAAAAATCTTTTCAGGTTAGTCAAAAACAGTGTAAGTCCAACAATGTTTGAATTTGATATACATGAATGACTGCATTAACAAATGAAATGCTAAATGAAATTTATGAACATTATTATTTTTAAAGTATGTTCATAAATTTCATTTAGCAATTATAAAGTAGTTTTGCAATTTCCTAGGAAGCAAGTGGCTGCTGTAAAACAATAAAATGCCATGCCCCTTTAAATAGCCTGAGTGTTTTTCATTTTTTGTGATTTTTTTTCCTCCTAAATTTTGGTGAAACTAAAACAAAACTGAATGATTAAGACATATTTTAGTTTATTTTTAACAGAATTAATTAATTTTCAGGATTTTATAGCTCATTCTATGAAAATTTGTGTAACACTATGTACATAGTGTTACACAAATTTTCCCTGTAGGAGTGGTGGCAGGTAAATGCATTCTTCAAATGAAAGTAATTCAGCCTAATTACAAAGTAAAATTGCAGGTGAGAAGAAACAAATAGTGAAAAAATTCAGTAAAAAATTTAACTAGGATATTCTTAAATTATTTAAATATATTGTAATGTTTTAATATAAGAAATTTAAAATATTTAATATATAAAATTGAATAGTATTTACTAACAAGTCACTGTAATCTTGATGTGTATTAAAAATTGAAATAAACATTTATTTTTCAGCTTTAAATATTTGTTTGTTTATTTTAATTAGCTAACATTTTTGATTTTATAATTTAGCTTGATAATGAAAATAAGCTTATATGGAGTCAATGAATTATATTGTTGGAGTGGAAGGGTTATGTAAACATGCTGCATCAATCATCTTGTTTATAAATAGAGTAAATAATAGACTTGCAATTCTCATCTGGAAATATGGGAAAAGCCATCAAATAAAAACAGGTGCAAACAGCCAATAACATTGGAGAAATTATTTGGAAAACCAAAATACAATACAAATGTGGATAATAATCCTTTAGTTAGCCCCACTATATTAAATAATTTTCCAGAGTTAATTTGTCTACTTTAGATGTCCCTCAATGTCCCTAGGGTTGCTACCTCTCCAGATTTGACCCAGAGACTCTGGGTTTCAGCAAGTTGTATCCAGGCACTGGGTTTGAGTATTATTTCTCCAGATTGTGTGGTAAATCCCCCACGTAATTATAAAAATAAATAATGTTTATTAGAAAATCAGAACTACTATGCAAAGCGTGTAAAGGACTGAAGTCTGTGGTGTGTATCTTGTGTACGGAATAGCTGGCGCAAGCACAGTACTGACTATGTGCTATATAGTTGTCCCCACTATTTGCATTGGCTGTGTTTGCATGTGGCTCGTGTCTGGTCAGTCAGGAGAGGTCTAACTTATAGGCTATAAGTAATGCATATGTGGAAAGAATATTTTCAATTATAGGAAATAAATACTTGGAACAACAACCATAACAGTATGTGTAAAGCCAGAAATTATGCACAAAACTTAATAAAATGACATAAGCTATCAAGAATTTAATTACATAAAAAACCAGAAAATGCCGATTTTGTAAAGGATGTGATGACAGACAGAAAAAATATACATGGAAAAATCTAGATAAATAAACAAATTATTTATTATATGTTAATTGATATAGATTGCATATTTTTCTTCTTGTTTATCTTATATTATTTTATACATAAAAAAACATAAAATGTTAAAGGTATTTTTATTAATATGTATATAATGCAGATAGTAAGTAACTATTCTGTAATCATTAGAATTATACTGTATTTAATTTGTAGGAATTTTGGAATGTGATTTTTTAATAATAATTAATTTATATAAATAAAAAAAAATTAAACATATTGATGTATGTTTATTTTTGTCATCATCTCCGGGTGAGATCTAGGTCTGAGGTGGCAACCCTAAATGTTCCTGTAGCATTCAGCTGTGCCTATATTATTTATTTGTTTATTTTAATTAGCTAACATTTTTGATAATGAAAATAAGCTTATATGGAGTCCATGAATTATATTGCTGCAACAACTAACATCAGTTACAATAAGAAATGAAGGAAAACTAAACATAGACTTTGGGTGTACTATAGTCATTTTTGATACCCAACAGCAAATCAGTAATTGCTGCCATAATGTTTTTCTGTCATTGTTTTATCAGTTTTAGTTTTTCTAACAGCCACTAGAGTGTACCTCACATCAATTGAATTAAGATGCTAACAAGCATATAGTGTCTAGTAAACATTAGAAATGAGAAATCCATAAATTTTGGACATTTTTGGCTTCTGACCATTCTGATTTACAACAGTTGGATTTGAAACTGAATTCCATTCATAAGTCAAGGACTACCTGTATAAATAAATAATTTCTTTATTTAAAGGATTACATTGATTATGCTTAACATTTTCTGACAATAAAAAAATATTGTCAGAGTAAATTTTTTAATTCTTAATTTGTTTGTTTTCCATTTTAATATTTTCATAAATTAGGTTTCTATTTAACTTAAAAGGCTAAATTTAAAGCTTTTCTTACCTTTTTTTACGTTGTAATTTTCATCAGTAGAATTATTTGTCTTACTGCACATGACTTAGTTACGACAAGATTAGGTGACCATTCGTCCCTGGTTAAAGCCCCGTGTCCCATATTAATATATGTCCTGGAAAATGTCCCGAATTAGATAATTCACCATATGTGAATATTATAATATTCTATTTTATTCGTGCGTCTCTGCGTACATGACTATATGAATGCATTCACTCATCTGTGCACATGCTTATGTTTACAGTCACCACACACACACACACACACACACACACACACACACATGTATACAATAAAAGTGATTAAATTTTGTTTGTATTGTAAAATTCAAAATTTTTTTTCAAAATTATTTCCTTAATTAGTTTTATAAATAAAAATTTTAGTTGTATATAATATATACTAATTCTGCACATCTCCATCAAAAAGATTCAATTATTCAGTTGAGAAAAATGTATGCCCTAGAAAAGTTTCAATGAGATTTTTATAGCTCCAATACATCCAGTTATATTATTATTTCATTATGTTCAGACTACTAATATTCCATGTTAATCTAGTTAATTATATTTACTTAAATTTTGAATGTTTGATAAATTTTTATGAGAAGTTTTATAACAACAAAAACATCACATCTGTTCCATGTAATATAGTGGGCAGTGCTCAAAAAAATCAAGAAATGAAAAAATCATTTGCATACCATCAATTCGATAGTGCCATAGCATCCCTATCTCTATACACTTTACTAGTTTCTCCACAATCATTTTTTTCCTTAACACACACACACACACACACACACACACCCACACACACACACCCACACACACCCACACACACACACACACACACGTGTGTAGTATTTTAAATTTACAGAGTACACATGTAGTAATTTATATTTACAGGATGATTTATGAAAATATATTCATTAATCATCCTTTATATCAAAATAAATGAGGATCTAGATCGACACACACACACACACACACACACACACCTACCTCTTATATAGACTCTGAAACTGAAATGCATATTTCTGCAGATACTTATCCACTTGTTCTCTTGACCTTTCTTTCCCACATTTATTCTCTGCATGTCCAGCATATATTTCTTTGTTAATTGCTCTCTACTGATTTGCTCAATGTGTCCAAATCATCTCAAACTTGACTTATATATTGCATCTATTACATTACTTTATATGCCATCATGCTTTCATATTTCTTCATTTGAGAGGTATACTTCTCAAGTATCTCATCTCCACTGCATTTAAATGCTTTCTATACTTTTTTTCCCCCATACCCAGAACTCACTTCCATACTTCAGCAATGGAACCAGCACAATCTGATATACAGCAATCCTAATATTCTTTGATAGATTCTCATTTCTAGCATACTTTCCAAGTGCACCCACAACTTTTAATCTAGCCTTTGCCCTTCTCACAATTTCACCATCAAAGTGACCTCCTCCCAAACATATTTTCTAAGTATACAAACTCATTCATCTGCTGCAGATGGATGGTGCATTCACCTGATGCACCATCCATCTTCATTTCCAACTCATTCACAACAGTTTCCTTCAAACATGCAACCATATATACATTAAACAGCCATAAGGACATCAACACCCTTGTCTCACTCCTCTCTTTAAGGCATGCTTTAGTTACTCTTATGCTTACAAAACTGTTAGTATACATTGCATTCACTGCCCCAAGCAGCTGTTCATTTATACTATATTCTCTCGGCACTTTTCACAGATTACTCCTATTCAATCTGTCATATGCCTTCTTAAGATCAACAAAATCACAGAATATCTTCTTCACTCAGAAATACTTCTTCACAATTATATGCATTGAAAAAATTTGATCCACAGATCATCTTCCACTCCTGAAGCCACATTGCACATCCATACTTTCTTATCAGTCACCTTTTTCAGTTTCTCAATTACAATCTTACCAAATATTTTCCCAATTACACTCAGCAAACTTATATCTCTATAATTCTTACATTCACCTCTCTCACCCTTCCCGTTGTAGATGGGAATAATCTCAGATTTAGTCCATTCGCTTGAAATTATATCATATCCACTACAATTTACACAGTTACTACATCCCCAAAATAAACTTTCACCATACTTCAACATCCCATTCATGACCCTATCTATGCCCAGGACTCTTATCATATTTTATTCTACCAATTGAACTCATAATCTCTTCTTCATTGAATTGTACATTATGATCATATTTATTCATTGCATTCATTCTGTTCTCATCACTTTTACTCTCATACTTTTCTGTAAATTGTTTTGTAAACCTCATGGAAATATTCTCTCTATTATCAATCATCTGATATTCATCTGACAACATTCTTATCTATCAAGAACTGTATAAGCACTATTAGCAAGGTAATAAAACTTACATTGGCACATAACGTTTTCGGACAATATTCTGTCCCTCGTCAGTATGCCTCTCTTTTAGTGAAGATTACAAAATTATTAATTTAGAACATAATAACGTTCCACTAACAGTTATAACATTTTAATCTAACATTCTAGATTAGAATGTTATAACCGTTAGTGGAACATTATTATGTTCTAAATTAATAATTTTGTAATCTTCACTAAAAGAGAGGCATACTGACGAGGGACAGAATATTGTCTGAAAACGTTATGTGCCAATTTAAGTTTTATTACTTTGCTAATAGTGCTTATACAGTTCTTTATATGCAAAAGCAAGTGGTTGTATATACTGTCTTTATTCTTATCTATCACACCAGACACACTTGTACCTTCTCAAAATGTTTTTCTTTTGTATTTGTGAATTTATTTATACTCTAATATGCCACTTTTCAAACTATCTAGTATGGATAACCAGCAGTTTCTTTTCTAGCAGTTTCTATAGCAGTGGTGTCAGGGACCACAGTATGCCAACTTGCCTCAAAAAATATGTTATGTGCATATGTTCTTAACTTGGTATGTCATCACATAGTGTGTGTATTATTACATACACTCAGTGATGATATTCAAATTATTAAACAACTGGTTTGCTTAAACTTGATGTCAGGAAAAAATTTACAAAATATTTTTAATTATGTTTAATTAAGAATTGCAGAAGATACAACAATATTACAAAATTACATAAATTAAAGAACATAATGATAATAGCACAAATAGAAATATTAACACAAAACACAGTTATTAGTGATTTATTTTAATAGTTTCCAGATCATTTTCTGATTATTGCAAGGTATAGATGGAACTTTTTCTTTCACTTGTGTGTTACTTGCCAAATGGTATCCTTTTCTCAGTCATTCTTTGATATAAAGAACTGTATCAAATTCTTTTATAGATTTTCATAACAAAAAATTAACAATCAATTCAGCCGAACTAATGTGAACCAGTTGAATAACACCACTGCATATACTTATTTGGAAAATAGTCTAAAGACTGTTATCCTATAATATAGTTTGTCCATCAAAAGAAGACTCTTGGGCATATTCCATTTAAGTTGTATTTAAGAATCTCTTCAATTTTTCAAAAGCCAATCATTCAATCCTTGTTCTTCTTTCTACTTCTTCCATGATTCCCTGTTTCTTCTAGTATACATATTCCTCTACTAATTCAATTTCTTTATTGCTTACATTGATACTGTCATGTCCCCCATCGCATTCTTCTTGTTTAGTCATTATCTTGGTTTTATCAGAGTTAATGTTTAATCCAATCCCTATTGATTCAGTCATTAAATCCTCCAACATTTCTTTTAATACTTTCATATTGTCTGCAATAATAGCAACATTATCTGTGAATTACAAGGTGTTTATTTTAATTCAATTGGTAGTGACTCCTTTATTTGATCATTTCAATTTATTCATTATGTTTTCTAGTGTTAATGTGAAAAGTTTGAATCGGATGGTATTTCTCCCTCTTATTCCCTTATTTATATGAAATTTCTCTCCTAACTCATTTGAACTATATTTGAAGTTACATTTCCATAGATTTGTTTTATTATCTCAATATATTGTTTTTCAATGCCATAAATTTTAAGGGCCACTGTTATCAATTCTGTTTTCAAATAATTATAAACTTTCTTGAAATCTATAAATGCCATGTGTAGGGGAATGTTGTATTTATTACATTTTTCAATAAGTAGACTTACTGATTTATACAGTAAAACCTGTCAAGTTGGACACCTCTTTATGTTGGATACCTTTCTATGATGAACGACTTTTCCTGTAACCAAAGAAAAGCCTATATTTTACTATATGTCCAAACCTCTATATCTTGGACACCCCTCTCTATGTTATGTCTTGAACAACTATTTATAATAAGATGGACACTTTTTGATTATTTGTTGAAATATGATCTTAAATTTCATTTATGTTTAGAAGATTAACCAAAAAGAATTTGTGAAAGAGAAGCTTATAACATTGATTAGTTATGCCATCAGATGGTTACTAATGATTCATAAATCAATAGTTTACTTATTACTGTAAATACAAACATTGAGCATTGAGAAAATCCAAAATCAAACCAAAACTAGCAAAATTATAGGCAGAATAGTTTATTACAATATTGTATCATCAAAAATATTTGGGTTATAATTAGTTAGTTTTGGTTTGGTTTATTTCTTATGTTTTTCATTCTTTGAGAATTGTGTGCTGTTTCTTCTGTTGCTGTGATTAAGCTTTCCTTTGAGTGATTCTAAAAAGCAGTAAAAGAAAATTAATCAGACTGATGTTAGACTAAAAGAAGCAAGTTGATCATTTACTATTCTGGATGCAGTAAAATGGATTTATGTTGCATGGCAAGAAGTTTCACAATGCTGGATTCCCTATAGATTTCACTGAGGAAGGAATGCAAAAGGTCAATAACTTTGACCTAGAAGAAGAATTGAGAACTATCATAATGAAATTTTAACTGAAGATTTTGCAAATTTTGACAACAATCTTGTAATGAAAATTGTACACCCAGTGATTTGATTGAAAAGATTATGTCCAGCTCACTTCATATAGAGACTTTGTCAGAAGAGGGATAGGACAATCATGAAACTACAGTTCTTCAAGAACCAACCATTACCCAAGAAAAAGCTTTGGAATATGTATCGGAAACTTGCATAATATGCATTTTCTAATAATGAACTAGAGACTGTTGAAACTTTATTTGGTATAAGAAAAAAATTTTTTAATGTGTGGATGAAGTAAATAAAAGAAAAGCAAACTCAGACTTCTTTTCAAATAAATAGTTCAAATAAAGATTTTCAGTTTGATTTGAATAAAGGTTTGCATTGCCATGAAAATTTAGTGATTAATTTGTTTAGAAAAAATTTTAATTTTATGAATCTCTCTAAGTTGAACACATTTTGAAGAAACCAAATGTGTCCAACATAGAGAGATTCCACTGTATATGGTCTAGTGTAGTGAAGTTCTTTCTAAAATCAGCTTGTTCATAGAGTTGTATCACATCAAGTCTTGCTTCTATTCTATTTTTTATAATTTTTATAAAAAGCTTACATTTATACTACTATATTTATATAAATAATAATTTTAGTAAGATAATAGGTCTATAATTTTCTAGTTTTAGTTTCCTTTTTTATGCAATAAAACAATATTTGCATTATTCCAAATTTGTGAAGAGATTTGCTTTTTTTGATGTATTCATTGAAGAGGATTTTTAATTTTTGTTTTAAAATGTCTCCACCTTCTTTAATCATTTCTAATATTATATCATCTCCAGCAACTTTATTATTTTCATTTGTTTAATACTTTTTCAATTCCAAATATTTCTATTGGAGATACATCTGAGGTATTGTCACTCATTTTTCTAATGTTTTAGGGTTTTATTTATATTCCTACCTACTTTTATAAAGATCTATGTAAAAATTTTTTGCTTCCATAATTTCTTGATTGCTATATAATTTTCTTCCATTCTGGTCTTCAAGTGCTATAATATTTTTACTTCCTGATGAAAAGTTTTCTTAAAATTCTGAGGTTTTCATTTTCACTGATGATTTTTTTAATCAAATCATCCTTTTTTTTCTAATGATTTCTTTTATATTTATTCTTATTGCCTTGTTTAATTCTGTTACTTCAATAGTTTCTCTTTTTCCTTCTGCAATCATTTTTCTCTTAAATTTATTGTTTTTTCAGATAATTTTCTGATCCTGCTTTTATTCTACCAATATTATATTTATTCAATATTTCTGTTCCTTTATTTAAATTTACATCATCATCATTAAAACTGATGATGATGTAAATTTCTATATATTTTTTTAAACTTATAACAGTAATTATTTTTATGGAAATGAATTAATTTTATGAATTAAGTACAATTTAACAAAAATTTGAAAGTGTAGAGGGGGGTTTTTATTTTCATAATAGGATATCATAAACTATAAATGATAGGCTTAAAATTGTTTCAATGCTAAATTTTTGATATACTGTGTATAAAATTTTTCAATATACAGTGGATTCCACTTAATTGGGACACGTCGGGACTAAACCATTTTGTCCCAATTAAGCAGCTGTCCCAATTAAACGGAAGTAGTAATAAATTCTAAAATAAAATATGTAATTCGTAGGTAAATAGGATAAAAAAAATAATAATTAGGTACCTATTGTAATGCTTTAATAAAATTTAAAAAAATAATAATTAGATACCTATTTTAAGGATTTATTAAAATAGTAATAATTAGGTACTATTTTAATGCTTTATTAAAGTAGGTACCTAATTATTAGTTTTTTACCCAGGTATCTATTTTAATGCTTTATTAAAATAGGTACCTAATTATTAGCTTTTGTACCTATTTTAATGATTTATTAAAATAGGTACCTAATTATTAGTTAGCAATCTCCTCTGACATAATTCGTAGGTAAATAAATAATAGGTAAAAAATAATAATTAGGTACTCTATTTTAATGCTTTATTAAAATAGATACCTAATTATTAGTTTTTTTACTGATCTTCTCTGACTTCTTCTTCAACACTGGGCCGCTAATATTCATGCCTCGCCCGCTAACTATAGAAATCTATTGATTATTTCTTAAAGCATTTTATACAAAGTGCATTAAGAAATAGTTTTAGAGAAAAACCATTCCATAAAAAGTATCGAGTTTTAAATCTAAGTTATTAGTATATATTTTAATAATAGTTTTAAATTTTTACATGAAAAACTAACTGCTCTATGTTGGCACTTAACTATTAAAATAATAAAATTACCAAATGCACTCTTAAGCAGTCCAAGTAGATCCTTTTTTCATGGGTTACATTTTCTAGTGCAAGATTAAAGAGAATTGATGAAGGTGTGTCTCCCTATTTTAGACCAATAGTTATCTTAAATAGGTTGAATACAATACAAGTTGAAAGATCTCTTCTTTGACTTTCCTCAGTGCACATTTTGATTAGATTGATGAGTTTTTGTAATATCCCAAATTCTTATAGTATGTAATACAAGCTGTCTCTGTGTCTGCTATCATAAGCTTTTTTAAAATGAATGAATAGGTTATTTTATTTTCTCATATTCCCAGTATTTTTCCAGGAGTTGTTTTAGAGTAAATAAGTGATCAGTTGTTAAGCAGTTCTTTCTGAATTCTGTTTGGTATTCTCCTATTATTTCTTCTGCATAGGATGTAATTCTAATAAGAATGATATCAGAAATAATTTTATAATTTGTCGAGAAAAGAGATATTCCTCTATAGTTTGAACAGATTCTTTTTTTCTCTTTTTTTTTATAAATGGTATTATGAGAGATTCCTTCCAATTATCTGGTAATTTCTCATTTTTCCAAATGGTAATTATAAGTGAGTGAAGTTTTCATATAAAAACTTCACTCATTTTATTTGTTCTGAGCTGACTCTCTCAAAACCCGCTACTTTATCTTTTAGTGACTTTATTCCATTTTCAACTTCTTATATTGTAGGTTTCTCAATAAATGGTTCACAGGTTCAATATGTTTGTTTTGGAAATGTTGAATTTGTATTAGAACAGTTTAACAGTTACTTAAAATATTCTTTCCATCTTTGATTAGTTGGTCATCAGCAGTTTATTTCCATCTGTGTTATAGATAGCAACTGTGGTGCACGAAATCCTTTCTTTATAAAAATTTCTAGTATTTTGAAGTTTATTTTGCTTTTCATATTTTCAATTAAGTTATTTATGTATTTTCTTTTTTCATATCTTTTAATTTTATTAAAGTCCTTACATCCTTTCAGAATTTCACTAGATTATCTTAAATGTTTTGATCTTGAAGCCAAACTTGTCTGGCTTTCCACTTTTATTCAGCTGCATCTTTGCAGATTTCATTGAACCATTTCTTGTATTATTTTGTTCTGAGTTCCTAACACTTTCTCTTATACCGTATCAATGCATTTTTTAATTCCTTTCCATAATATATTTGGATCATCTATCTTGTCAATGGTATTACGTTCCAGTTTTAATTTTTTTGTGTATATAGTTTTAATTACTTTGTTTTGAAGTGAGTTAGTATTAATTCTAGGTTTATTTTTGTTTAAAGAGAAGAATGCAGAATTTAATTTTATTCTTAGTTTAGCTTTACCTAAAAATGGTTTGAATTGGAATCTGCATCTTTATAGTTTCTAACATCTTTGATACTTGTTTGGAATCTTTTATTAATTAAAATGTGATTTATTTGATTATGAGTTATTTCCATCTAGTAATGTCCATGTTTGTTTATATATATAACTTCATAAAAGTTGTACTACTCAATATAAAATTTTTAGTTATTGTAAAATTTCCTAATTTTAGAACATTATAATTGGTTACTAAATGTAGGCTATGCTTTCCAATATTAGAGCTGTAATAATGTTCTGTTCCTATTTTGAGCATTAAAGTCATCAGGGACAATTAAGATATTGTTTTTAGTTGTATCATCAAAAAATTCATAGAATTCATCTTTGTCATCTGTTTTGTTGGTGTATGAGCATTAATGATACATCAGATGATTTTTTTTACTTCAAATAAAAAAAAATTCCAAATTATTTTCACTTATTCTCATACAAAAATAAATCTTAACAAGAAAGTTTACAATCATGTTTTAAATGTTCTTGTATTTAAATCATTGCTTGTTCTATTTGTAAGTCATTTTGCTGGATGTTACTGATGATGGCTTCTTTAAGCCAAAAGATCTTTAGCAAATAATAAATATATCAATCTTTTGCTTGAATTTGAACTGTTGTTAAGATTTATTTTCAAATGATTTTGTTTTGAAATTTGCCTTGCTGACTCTCTCATTAAATGTTTCAAAATGGGTTAGAATTCCAAAGTTTTTTCCTAATTATAAAAACTTTTCTTAGTTCATGTTGGTTGATGATGTTTCCTCTGTAGAGAATTATGCAATCTTCTGTTTTATATTAGCCCTCTCAGACATTTGATTTCTTGTAAGGCCAGAGTGTCCAATTTATATTTCTTAACTTTGGTTATTAGGTCTGAACTACTATGTAGTGGGATCTGATATTCCAAGTTCCAAATTTTAGTTCATTTTCCAGGCCAAGGTTGCTTTTCATCAAGATCATTCCAATAATGAGGCTTCAGTGCTTGGTTTATAATGAAAATAATTTTTACAAATATACATAAATCACAAAAAAGCACTAAAAACGCAGTGGAGAAACAATAAACAGTCTTTTATTTAATGAACTAACGTTTTTGACTTTTATAAAGTCGTCATCAGGTTCATACACTCGAATAAGAAGTTTTGAATTTTCTTGTTAGTTTTGACAAATAACCAGAGTTCCAAAAAATTCAAAAATAATTAACATAAAATGAACTAACATAATTAATTAGTGATAGTAGACGGTTATAATAGTTATATATTTTCTTACTTAGAGTTCAATAGGGTATTAATATAAACCCTGAATACGTGTAAAAATATATTAACTGCAATAAAAATTTCGACTATCTCTAGACAATTATTTACCTAAACAATACACCAATCTTTAAATAATATTAATAACAGTTCTTAATGGCATATTCCCACACTGTTGTCATCTCCGTTGCCTTTTCATTCAATAAATTTTCTTTTTCTTGCCTTCTTAGTATTTCCAATGCCTCTGCAGTATACATGTGTGTTTTCTTTTCTATTCTTCTTACCACTTTTGCGTCTTCCCAATAAATCTGTATGTTATTCGCGTAAGCTTCCATAGCTAGTGCTGTACCTTACTTACCTGTTTGTATATCTTTCCTATGTTCCATTAGTCTCTGCTTCAATGATCTTGATGTTACACCTACATATGATGAGTGTTGGTCCGTGTCCACATTTCTCACTGGTATGGTATAAACTCCTGATTTCTCCGATTCTTTTAATGGATCCTTTTCATTTCTCAACGTATTAAAAACTGTTGGCTGTCTTCTAGCTGTTATTCTCTTTCTTTGTTTTTTTGCCAATCCTTTTATAAAGCCATAGTTTCTCCATTTATATAGTACTGGTAAGAAATCCTTAGGGTTATGTAGCACTTCTTGTTGATTGACCGTATTCCTTTGTTTCATTTCTTATGGTTATGCTCCTTTTAATAGAATTATAGATACTCATAATGAACGATCTAGTATATCCCTGTTCTTCGCCTGTTCTGACAATATAATCTATTTCCTTTTTAAGGCTTTCCTCTTTTTTACTGTACAATAAGGCTCTACGGAAGAAGTATCTGAATGCGGCTTTTTTAAAGGAAATTGGCTCATCTGACCAGTTAGGAATTACCACTGGCTTATAAGTCGGTTTACGGTATACTGATGTTATTATGTTTCCTTCCTCTGCCTCTATTTTTATATCTAGATAGTTGATCATTTTGTTCCATTTTTAATACTAGTCCAGATAGTTGTTCCATTTTTAATACTAGTCTGTAAGCTTGTACCCTGAAGTTTTCTGCTAACCTTCCTATATTATCCTCATTAGACCATACTGTTAGTAGGTCGTCTACATACCTTATGTAAAACTTGAGTGTTGGTTGGAAACTGCAAACCTTTTCTTCTTCCATGCTTCTTATAGTTAACTCGGCTAGTTCCCCTGCTATTGGGCTGCCGATTGGTATGTCCTTTGTTTGTTCATATATACTACGATTAAAGGCAAAATATGAAGTGTAACAAATGGTATGTGCAATCTCCTGAAGTAATGTCGCAGATACTTGTGATTCTGGTACATTTTCCATCAGAAATCTATAGAAAAAAAGGCATGTGAGTTCCAGATTAAGAGATGGATAGAGATTCTCGAAATCATATTTTACAAATATATCTCCTTTTTCAAACTTCATGCTAGTAATTCTTTCCAGGATTTCTGCTGTGTTATTAGATGTCAAATTCGTGTCTTGTAGTAAGGACGTGCACCATTTCGCAATTGTTTCTTCCAGGAAATATGTTGGTGCTCTTCTTTTTTCCACAATGGGTCTCATTTCAATAGGATCTTTATGGGTTTTTACATATCCGAATAATCTTGGGCATACTGGTGCTGTATTCTTTTCTACTTTCCATATACTCAGGAAATTCTTATTTATTATTACCCTTTCTACTTTTGCGGCAATTTTTGGTGTCGGATATATAACTATTCTAACCGTCTACTATCGCTAATTGATTATGTTAGTTCGTTTTATGTTAATTATTTTTGAATTTTTTGGAACTCTTGTTATTCGTCGAAAGTAACGAGAAAATTCGAAACTTCTTATTCGAATGTGTATGAACCTGATGATGACTTTATAAAAGTCGAAAACGTTAGTTCATTAAATAAAAGACTGTTTATTGTTTCTCCACTGCGTTTTAGTGCTTTTTTGTGATTTATGTATATTAGTAAAAGAGTTTAAGCAGTTATTGTGATCTATTATATAATTTTTAAAAAACAAGGGTATTAATTTCACATTCAGTCTCCAACCTGGAGGACCAGGATGCTTCTCTTAGACTGGTCCCTACCTCTCAACCTGTCCAGATTGAGAGGCCCTACTAGTAGCTAGGCTACTTCCAGCATAGCTTTCAGGATCATTGGGACATGCAAACCAACCACACAACAAGGTAGACACATCAACAGGAAGGCTAACTGTAACAAATAATTTTATTGATCTAACTTATAAATTTTCCAAGGAATGGTTTCTAATTTGATCCCAGGTCTTCTGAATGGAAAGTTAGTGTTTGCACTAACTTTCCATTCAGAAAGTTCACTCAAACTGAATCTTGTTTTCTCTATAGAATAATTAATATATTGTTCATAAACAATGCTGTATATTTCAGTTAGTGCTCATATAAAATATTGTTATTTTTTTTTTTATATAATTATAGATTTCCATTTCATTTTTCCTTTATAATAAAGGGAAATATAAGAAAACAGATTTTATACTGTTTCACTACTTTAAAATTGTTAATTTTTAATTTTTTAATTTAGTTTTTTTATGACATAATAGCAAAATGACACTAAGTGAAGTAATATTAAATAAATATCCATTTTTATATATAAAGAATAAAAATAGAGGTGATTAAACTACAGTAATAAGATATAGATTTTTAAAATAAAATTACAAACTAAAACTGTAAATTTTGAAATTGGAATTTTGTTATTAGCTATTAGAAAATAAATAAATATAATTAATAAACAAAATATTTAAGTATATATAATTGCTAAATAAATAATTTTAATATTGATAAATTATATTATAATACAATATAATTACTAAATACAATAATACTAAATACTAATTCAACTCCTAAGTTAAGTTATGATTCATCTAAGAAAATCATCATACAAGTTGAAATTTGCATAACTTGAAATTCACTTTGTCATAAGAAATAATGATAGAGATTAATCAGTCATAGCTTACAGATCAATAATTATTATTTTTTATTCAAAGTTAAGTTTAATATAGATGCTTCTTTGGATACAATCATTCAACTTATGACAATTCGATCTTGATTGCTATTACAAAATTCTGAACTTTGCTATTTTCATTGCATATTAACTAAAAAAATTTTTGTTTATTTTATTAAGAATTTACAATGTGGCAATGCCATGTGGTAAAGTAATCACTTACCACTTTAGAGGATTGAATTAAATTCCAGATGATTTACTATTTGAGTAATTTCAAAGTTTAGCTATCTTGGAGGACCAATCTTCCATTGTCTATTATTACTATTAAAATTACTGTCATTGTTGGTCATTTTTAACTTATGATTTTCTGATCTACGATGGGATTATCAAAAAAAATAATCTCATTGTAAATAGAACACCTGTATTATGTAAATTAATATTAAATTTTTTTGCTAATAAATATATATTAAAGTTTAATTCATTAATATATTTTAAATGCAGAGAAAATTATAGTACAACATTTATTGACTAATCACTTCAGAAGAAGAGATTAGTGATTACGCTAGAGCAAAAAATGGATGTAATTGAGTGACATAAAAGCGGCGCTCAACTTCCATATATTCTTTGGAAAAAACATTGCAATACAGGTAGTGCGAATAATGGGTTCCACGAATTTCTCGCACTATTTGAAGTATTAACTATATATGAAATATGGTAATTGGTTCTTGTTTTGTGAGATTCCAGCCATTAGCCAATTTCACGATGAATAACCACAATACTAATTGTTTAAGAAATATTTATTTTCATATTTTACATTGTTGTTAATCATCTAAATTAATAACTTACCAGGAATTGTGTCTCATACCATCAAACCAACTGCCAAATCAAAACCAAAACAGAAAATCGAAAGTGGAAGTTGAGCGCCGCTTTTATGTAGCTCAATTTCATCCATTTTTTGCTCTAGCATAATCACTAACCTCTTCTTTTTTTCGCTCAATCATATCCATTTTTTGCTCTAGCATAATCACTAACCTCTTCTTTTTTTTGTTTCTTGTTTTATCGTCAAAAGTTCTTCCTTTTATCCATTTCAATACTTTTTAGAAGAAAATTCTGTACTATACTGTATGTATACGATAACAATGCTGAATAATAGTAATGTTAAATAGCTAACGGCAAATAGCCCATCACCACTTAAAGCCAAGTGTCTATTCTTGGACTGCTCCTCATCCGGTTTTACTAACTGAAAATTAACATTAATTTGTTAATTGACATCATAAAAGGGGACAGACATTTGTTAGTAAGACTGGTCTATGCTTACAACTCTCATTAATCGAATATTTGCTTGCATTAACTGAAAAACGGTATCATTTTTATAAGTCGCACAAATCGAATATCGCATTATTCGAACTCACACTAATCGAGGCCTACCTGTACTATAAAAAAAAGTTTTATATCTTTAACAGATAATTTTTCTATTCAAATATGGTATACACAAATTATCCATTTTTAATATTGATAATTTGTGCATGCCATATTTGAATAGATAATATATGGAAGGAATTTTTCATATAGTATATTATGTAAATATAATACAAATAGTCCTTGACTTACAATAGAGTTTGGTTTTGAACCTTGCTGTCTTAATTGAAATAGTTGGAAGTCAAAAATGCCCAAAATTTATGGATTTTTCATTTCTAATGATTGCTAGGACATTATACATTATCTTAATAAACATATGGAACACAAAACTAAAATAATCAAATACAAAAACACTCTTCCCACATATTTCCATCATTCGATCAGGAACTCTAACCCATTGAATTACATTGACCAATGACAGATTTAATGGATTTCATTACTTATAAGTTGAGGCAGGAGAGGACTATTTGTATAAAGAAGAAATATTATTACTGCTTAATTTTTGTCAAAAAAAATTTTTTTCTTAATGAAACAATCTATTACAACTTTTTCTAAGATGGAATCAGAAGTAACTAAGTTCAAATAAATTTTCCAAATTCTTACTTTACTTCCTGATATTAAATTAAAATAAAAATAAACAGCAGGGTTTAAATAAATAATAAAATAAATCAAGAGAGGAAATTTTATTACAGAAATATTTTTGATCTATTCATGAATAATTCTGTAATAGAATTTTCTCTCTTGATTTATTTTATTTTTATTTATTTATTTAAACCCTGCTGCTTATTTTTATTTCAATTTTCCAAAATTATCAAATATTGTATTAATTCAAAAATAAAATTCTTATACATACTTACTTATAATCCAACACAAAATGCAGTTGAGTAAATAGTACATAGAATAACATTAACTATGAGCAAATGTTTTTGGTACTACTATACCCTCTTCAGGCTCAGAATCTAAACAGAATTCTCGAACGTTAACAGCTAAATTCAAAGTTTCCAGAGTTCCAAGCATCAATTTAAAACAATTAAAATATAGAACAGTTACCATGGCTACTTTACTAGTTTAGATGGTTAACAAAAAATATACTTATTATAGTTATAGTAAAAAATAAACACTATATACACGGAAACACACACAAATATAAGACTGGCAATTAATTACGTCCTATATACTGTAGCGCATATTCCCAAGTACCAAGTGCATATTCTCAATAGTTCACCAAAAATGGTGAACTACCGAGCAGTAGTTCATTTTTGTCATTTAACAAATGCTCATTTTTCTGCCTGTTAATTATCCTGAGAATTTCAGCTATAAATGCTTGCTTCTTTTTCTTAATTCTCCATACCACACTGGCTTCCTCCCAATTTACTCTCAAGTCCGTGGTGTACGCTTCCATCACTAGGGCAGTAGTTAAGTTCCCATTAGCTATGTCCCTCTTGTGCTCTGCTACTCTTTGTTATAAAGTTCTCCTTGTAACTCTTATATAAACAGCCTGTTGGTGTGTGTTTGTCTTCCACCAGTATCCTGTATACCCGATTTTTCGTTCTCTGTGTGGGGGTCTTTTTCATTTCTTAAAATACTGAATAGGGTCGACGCTCTCAAGTTTGCAATCCTTTTTTTCTGGCATTTTGCTAGCGTTTTTACAAACAGGTAGCTGCTTAAGCTGTACGGAACTGGTAGGTAACTTTCTTCATGGTCTACATTACTTATATTTTAAAGAATTAAATCAGCATAAATGTTGCAAAGACAGACTTGTAAGCCTGCAATACTGTACCCCTTTCTTGTGCATGGTTGATAGAGAAGTAGAAAAACTTAGACATTTTGAGAAGTAGATATATTCGTAAGTTAAAATGGATTTTCAAATGCCAGCTCCAACCCAATGTCAAGACACAATTGGACTTAGACAAGACTCTGACAGTTGTAGGTGATATTCACATACCAACTTATGCTGAAAGAATTTTCAGGAAAGGCCCCTCTTTTGCTATCTCACAACCAACTAGTATATTTGATGACATACCCGTAATTGAAGATATGCTTACCAACGTAGAGGTACTAGAGGAGGAGAAAATCAGATGATCATACATACGACAAAGAAAACACGGCAGACATAAGACAAATGATAAACCTAATGATGAATCTCTAGATGAGCGTGGTCTAAAAGGAACTTTAATATGGCTGAGAGAATGTAATCTCACGATTACTAGAGAGGACAAAACTAAGAAAATGGTTTTAATGGAGAGGAATGTATATGACTCTTTTCTTGATGACTATATACATAAGACCCAACCGGAACTACTACAAGCAGACCCAACGCTAAAAATAGCAAACAAAGTGGATAGAATCACTGGACACAAACTCTTTCCACAAGTATAGTGACATAAAAAAAATATTGGCACCTGTCTGCCCTAGATTATTTGCATACGTTAAAGCTCATAAGTCACCTTTGACGATAAGACTGATTGTTGAAAAAAAGGACTGCATCTACTTATCACCTTGAGAAACTATTAGCAAAATGGTGTATGACTATGTTTGGCAACTCAATCTATTCCTCCAACGTAACAACAGACATATTACTAAAATTACATGACTTCAATTGGAACAAGAAGATTACATTTGCAACATACGACTATGACAACCTATACCCGTCTTTATGCTTTGAACCTACTTGCTTAGCGATCTATCGATTTATGCTGGAAAATTTACCATGTGATCAATTGTCGGTGCCTCTGTTAAGAGAAATTGTGCATATAGTTTGTTACAATTCCCATTTTACATTCAGAGGCAAGTTGTACAGACAAAGGAAAAGTGTACCTGTAGGAAGCCCCATTGTGGGAGCACTGGCCGAAATCATCCTCAGGAACATTGAGGAAGAAAGGATACCAAAATTTGAACTGGCGTTAAGATTTTATGTAAGATTTGTAGACGACATTTTGATGATTTGGGAACATCATGAGAAGATAGAAGAGTTTGCTGAGGCATTTTCCATAATAGCCTACAGTCTCATCTTAAGAATTGAACAAGTTAATGATAGAGTTATTAATTACCTTGATATTAAGTTATTGACAGAAGATGGTAGATTAAAGACTTCTGTTCACAGAAAGCCGACATATGAACCTATAATAATACCAAGATGGTCACACGATCCGATGAAGTACAAAAAAGCATCGTTTCAATATTTTTTAGAAGAGCCCTGCTGTTACAGAGGAAGAGCAGTTAAATGAGGAGGTGGAATATATTATGCGAGCGAGTGAGAATCATGGATACACAAAGGCATTCCTCAGGAGTATCTTTAAGTCTGTGAAGGATAGCCTCCAGCTAGAATCTATTGATTGTGTAAGAGCAACGAGGACTGTAAGTAATGTAGACCATGAAAAAAGTTACCTACCGGTTCCGTACAGCTTAAGCAGCTACCCATTTGTAAAAACACTAGCAAAATGCCAGAAAAAAAGGATTGCAAACTTGAGAGCACTGACCCTATTCAGTATCGTAAGAAATGAAAAAGACCCCCACACAGAGAACGAAAAATTGGGTATACAGGATACTGGTGGAAGATGGAAACACACATCAACAGGCTGCTTATATAGGAGTTACAAGAACTTTATAACAAAGAGTAGCAGAGCACAAGAGGGACATAGCTAATAGGAACTTAACTACTGCCCTAGCGATGGAAGCGTACACCACAGACCTGAGAGTAAATTGGGAGGAAGCCAGTGTGGTACGGAGAATTAAGAAAAAGAAAGCATTTATAGCTGAAACTCTCAAGATAACTAGCAGGCAGAAAAATGAGCATTTGTTAAATGATAAAAATAGTGAACTACCGAGTGCTTGGGAATATGCACTGCAGTATATAGGATGTAATTAATTGCCAGTCTTGTGTTTATATTTATGTGTGTTTCCGTGTATATGGTGCATATCTCCACGCTTTGGTCATTCTGTCTTGTCGAGAGTTTAATACCGGTTCTTTTTCACTAGCTTTTAAAATTTCTATTTTCTCATTATAAACAAATCATTATAATCATGAACTTACTTAATAATTTTCGCATCTTTCCACATTATACTTACGTCTTTTTCATAGGCTCTTTGTGTAGGTTGTCACAAGGTTCCCTTTCACCACATTATCCTGATGTTCGGCCAACCTGTCTTAAAGTTTCTCTCTGTCGCACCTATGTATACTTCTTTCCTGTTCTCTTCTACATTATTGACAGGTATTTTTATATATCCTGGACTCGAATTCTGCACCTCCTCCTCCTTTTCATTACATAGTACATTAAATATTGTAGGCAGTCTTCTGTACGTGCATCTCTTGTTTGTGATCTTTTAGAGTTTCAGATATTGGGTCGTATGAATAAAATCAAAGGATATGCTTTTCCTTAAGTATTTGCTTAAAGATAAACATTTGATATGAATAAAAACATGCAAATGTTTTTGCTAGAAGCATTTGCTTAAAGCAAAATCTTTTTCTATAAGCAAATGCTTAGCGGCCAAGATAAAGCTTTTTCTCGGGTGCAGTTATATGAATAAAGTGTAGCAAATGCTTCAAGACATAAGCATTTACTTGAAAAATGTCAAGCTGCTGGGACAGAGACTTGAAATCTGAATCCATGGAGAAACTTAAAAATAAATAAATGTGTGTGCACTTTTACAAGTGCTTAGGATGAGAAAGGAGAATACAGACAGAGAGAATTGCTCAAAAAGGATGACTTTCGAAAATTGTATAGATTTGATGAGGTAAACATCGAATGGATGGCGTCGCATTTCATAGGAGAAAGATATGATCGACGAGGTGGTCGTCTCTCTCCAAAACAGAAAATGATTTTTTGCGGTATTTGGCTGACCCAGGATTTCAGACTGGTGTAGGAGATCATCTATGAGTTGACCAAACAACAGTAAGCAAGACTACTGCAAAAGTAGGTAGGCCTATATCATGCATTCTGGAGAAAAAGGAAAGTTGGATACACTTTCCTAAAAATCATGAGGACTTAGAAAAGGCGAAGGACGTTTGGCAGGAATGATTTTTCAATTCCTTGTTGCGTAAGTGTAATTGATTGCACTCAAGTAAGGATTTCAAAACCTAGTAATCATGGTGACGAGTACATATGCTGTAAGCAGTTTCCCAGCATAAATGTCCAAGCAACATGCAATGCCAAGGAATGGTTCACTATAGTCAGCTCTCAACTCAACCTGAGACAAACATAAGGTGTGCTTTGTCTGTGTTGTTCCACTTTAAGAAGTAACTCTTGGGAATGATTTCCTTTATAATATGTTTAATTTTTATCAAAAACAGTTATGTTATTATATATTCATCACTTTTTTCTGAAGAAACTATTGAAAGTTCAGTGTGTTAAAATATGGTTCCAAGAACTTGCTTTGACATGCACTCGGGAAGATAAAAGTAAGAAAGTTGTGATCATCCCAGATGCACAATACAATAACATGTTAGAAGACTATATACGAAATTCTAAGGCGGAGCTCATGATGTCTGATCCGATTCCTAGTTTGCATAGAAAATTACATGCACTCATGAAAAAGCCAGATTTTCCTCAACTTTGGAAGGTAAAGCCAGTGAATAATCCGATACGTCCACCATTGTTTGCTTACATCAAAGTGCATAATCAACCTATAAGCATAAGACCTATGGTAGATAAATCGGGATCTCTGTTAACAAAGCTTGAAAGAAAATTAGCACAATGGTGTTTAGTTAAAATGAAAGGCTACAAATACGTTGTCCAATCGTCTGTGGAATTCTTGAGTGAAATAATACATCATCAAATTCAGCAGAATGATATCATGGTAGTTGCTGATTATGAAAAACTTTACCCATCTATAGAAGTAACACCAGCTTGCTTAATACTCTATAGATTTATGCTAGAGAACACACAATCTTACCAAATGTCATCAAATATAATCCGATAGATATGTCATTTAATATCTTATAATTCCTTCTTCACATATAAAAATAAGTTCTTTAAGCAAACGGTTGGCGGGCCTATTGGTGGCCCCATGGCGGGTGTTATGGCAGAATTAGTTTTGAGATATAAAGAAAATGCTGTTCTCCCTATGCTTATGAATGAAGTAAGAATGCTCTGCCGATATGTCGATGATGTATTTATCATAGTTAATAAAACTAACATGGAGCAACATATAATAGAAAGCTTGACTGACAGGGCTCTTGGTTTAGCTCTTACTATTGAACAAGAATCACAATTGAATGTACATTTTTTAGATGTAGAAATAAAGAAGATTCCTGCTACACAACTACTGTTTATAGAAAGCCATGTTATGTGCCAATGTTCATACCACAATGGTCATCTGATCTGTTCAAATATAAGATAGCTGCTTTCAAATTCCTCCTAAAAAGAATGTTAACACACTGCAGCAACGATGAACTTAAATTAATTGAATTCAATAATATAATATACACCAAGCACAGACACATGGATATAATATATCTTTTATTCATCATATTTACAATAATATGCAACGTCGTACGACAAACACGGACGTTTATAGTACTGTTGACGACGATATACAACCACCAACAGAAATAATGAGTGCGACATATATAACACCGGTAAATTATGATTATAACTTAGAACCGATTAAAAAAGCCTTGAATAAGCGTAATATAAAGCTCCCGTATGTAAGAACCACAACTTTTGATGTAATTAAAAATAACAAACCGAAATTAGAACCAGAGATGAAAACTGGAGTTTATATTATTCCGCTATACAACAATGATATTAGAAGGCAGGAAGCTTACATAGGCAGCACTATAAGGTCTCTTAAAATCAGATTACAAGAGCATAAAAAAGATATAGAAAAGGGAGAATTTAACACAGCGCTTATAAAAACATTTTATAATTATAATATTGACATAAAATGGAATGAAGCTAAAATCATAAGAACTGTTAATAATGTACGGGAGATTAAATGGGCAGAGACACTTGAGATTGAGATATTCTAAGAAAATGCATGTTATAAACGATAACACATCTGAGAATCTAATCCCAGCATTATGGTTTACCACCGCTGATACATTAATTTAGGAGGCTTAGAAGTCTGTTATATATAATTGTATATAAATACACTATAGAGAAAGTATGAAATTAATTTATCTAATATAATGTATATTTTTCATATACAATCTGTTTTATTTATTATTTTTATTCTGTACTTATCATTTATATTTTTCAAATTTAAATTGTATTCTAATGATTTATTCTTTTTTGTTAAAATCAACCGCTGAAGATGGCTTACTAAAGCCGAAAGTTCTACGGTAATAAAAAATTTCTTTTTCACTTTAATGAGCTTTTGAACTCTTATTGACTATGTTTGTTTAATTTTTACTTCAAGAGCATATTTTGTTATCATTTTTTGGAATTTTAAATATATTCTACATTTTATCGGTTGATAGACAATATTTGGATTAAAAAATGCTGATGATCTGTTATCGAGATAATTCAATGAGATTATTGTATAGTAAGATGGCGTCATGTTCAAACATTAGGAAGAGTGTTAAAGGAAAGATTCTGCATAGTCAAGCTAAGGAAATTGTACTGAACGTTTATGATAATTTAGTAAAACAACATCCAGATAAATCAGTCAGGGACATTACACAAATGGCAGCTGACTTAACCGGTGTCTCCATGTCAACAATTTACAGAAATAGGAGGGAACTGAAGACGACAGGCAGTGTTAACGCCGAAGCGACCACGAAGTCGAGTTGGTTTAACTGGTCGGTTAATCCAGTATGACGATTTTACTAAATCGGCAATCCATAGGAAGGTACACGAATACTTTCTTCGCAACGAGTGTCCAAATTTAGTTTGAATAGTGACCGATATAAACAATGACGAGACTTTGCCGACGATATCGCGATCAACATTGCATCGTTTACTCCATGATTTCGAATTTTCATACGACAAACGAACTCGTAATTCTGCATTGATAGAGCGAGATGATGATATTTCATGGCGCCATAAATATCTAAGAAAAATCAGAGCATTCCGTAGGGAAAATAGCATTTATTATTTGGATGAGACCTGGTGTAATGCTAGCCATTGTTTAAGTACTGTTTGGCAGGACAAAACCGTCAAATTCACTCGTGAGGCCTTTCTGAAGGGGCTATCTTCTAGTTTAAAAAATCCAAGTGGGGCAGGAGAACGTCTCATCATTTTAAATGCTGGCGGCATACACGGTTTTGTGGAAGGTGCTGATCATGTTTTTAGATCCAAAAAGACGAACAGTTATCACAAAGAAATGAACGATGAATATTTTGAAGAATGGTTTAAAGATTTTCTTCGTAAATTAAGTCCAACCAGCGTTATTGTATTGGATAATGCACCTTACCATTCAGTTAAAGCAGAAAAACTTCCGACCAGATCATGGACAAAGGCAAATATACAGACCTGGTTAAATACCAAATGCATTGATTGGCAGCCAGATATGATAAAATCCGAATTATTAGAAATTGTTAATGGTCACCGGTACAGATTCGACGGTTATAAAATAGATAAATTAGCTGCAGAAGCCGGTCATATCGTTCTATGACTGCCACCTTATCACTGCGAGTTAAATCCAATTGAACTGATTTGGAGCCAAATAAAAGGTTACGTGGCACAGCGAAATACTACTTGGAAGATTTTTGACGTTAAAATGCTCGTGGAAGAAGCAATAAAAACTATCTCGCCAGAAACTTGGAGTGATTGCATCGCTTACATTAAAAAAATCAAGGAAAAATTTTGGACACTCTACGGCAGGGGTGGGCAATTATTTTCTGCTGCGGGCTGGATAAACAATCTTCAGGATGAAGCGGGCCGTATAAAAATTGAAAAGTACCTAAGGGCGAATTTAACCTTACGGCGCCGTAATTATGTAATTATTAATTATTATTATGTAATTATGTAATGAAATTATTGATGATAACATTAGGTACTCTATTAATAATTAATAAAAACTACTTTGATATAAAATGACTACTCATGTTCAAGCAAGATTGATTCTTGCACAAACATATTCCTCTCATCATCACATATGACAAAAATAATGGTTGCGCCAGTTTACCTGCACACGTTCATGTCAATCTCGCTATTGTGTGTAACCACTTTTGTGATAATTACGCAAAGAATATATTCGTATATGAAAATTATTTTTAAAATATACTTTTCTTGTGTTATTTTCTTAGTTTTTGTTTGTATGCAAAGAATTCAAAAGCATCCGTAGAAACTATTTTTTTCATTAGAAACATTAGAAAATAATTCGTCCTACGAATTAATAAATTCAGACAATTTTCTTTAAAAACATAAGCATTTTATCAATTTGGTTGATTGCTAACAAACTATTACATCAGAATGTTACAAAATATGGTACCTATGTAATTAATTTTATAAAACAAATTTACAACTTAATGAGACTGGAGAAATTTACTATATTCATGGTTAATTATATCATCAAAATTTGAAGTAACTCGGTACTGTACAGTACGTGTACAGTAGCGAGAGTATCTGTCATTTTATGTTACAATGTATCCACTATTTTTACTTTTCAAGTAGAATTTTACAAACAAATGAGCCTTGAAATTTTAGTGTTCTAGTTTATGCGACAGGCCGTATAAGAGGTCTTCGCGGGCCGGATTCGGCTCGCAGGCCACCATTTGCCCACCCCTGCTCTACGGTCTTCTTGATGCAGACGTACCTTCTTTAATAACTGTGGGCACTTCAACTGATACTGATACTGCGGGCACTTCAACTGATTTGGACACAGTTATCTGGCATCGAATATTTACTGTAAACGTTCAGTACAATAAAAAAGGCCCTTTTCAGGGTCAAAAATTTTGGTAAAGAGAAGCAAATCGATTATTATAAACATTAAAGTTAAACAGATACTATTACAACCATAATTGTCTGTTTATTATTTTTTTTATTCAATTTGCTTTAATTCTCAGTTTCAGGAATATTTTTAAGTTATACTTAACTATTATATATTCAGTATGATAAACGATTTGGCTCCCTTTATCAAAATATATAGCTCTGAAAAGGGCTGTTTTATTGTTTGAAATTGTCCCGAACGTTTACGGCAAATTTTCGACACCAGATAACTCCGTGTCAGATTCAGTTGACTCGGCAATATTAGTTATCAAGGGCGGTACATCTTCATCAAGTAAGCCATCAAGAATCCAAAATTTCTCTTCTATTTTCTTAACATAGTCAATGCAATCGCTCCACAATTTAGGTGTAATAGTGTTAATTGCTTCCTCTAAAAGTATTTTCACGTCTGACAATTTCTAGGTAGTGTTTCGATGTGCCAAATAACCTTTCATTTGATTCCATATATGCTCGATTGGGTTTAGTTCACAATGATAAGGAGGAAGCCGCAGTATGGTATGACCAACTTCAGCCGCTAATTTATCGATGCGATAGCTATTAAATCTCCTCCTTTGATTGTTAACAATTTCCATTAATTCCGATTTTAACATATCTGGCTGTCAATCAATACATTTTGCATTCAACCAGGCTTTTATGTCTAACTTTGTCCATGACTTGATAAGGAGTTTTTCTTCCTTAACCGAATGATACGGTGCATTATCTAATACTATAACATTACTTGGATTTAATTTAGGAAGAAACTCTTTAAACCACTTTTCGAAATAGTCATCATTCGTTTCTAAGTAAATAATATTTAATAAAATATCAGCATCTGTTAGATAAACCGAAAATGTGATTATATTGGCAATAAAATATTTATTGTTGTAATAAATGTTAATAATAAAATGAAGTGTGTATACAGTGTCTTGAAAATAATTTATGATTGTCATATTTTAATTTAAAAAATATAATCTAAATAAAATTTATTGGATATATAAATCATTATTTAAGAAAGTTAATTATCATAATATAAAATAGCTTTTAAAATTTTATAAAGAAAAAAAATTCATTGGATGATAAACATTTCATTTTTAGCATATGTGACAATAATTGAGACTTGAGTTATTAATATACAATATTAAAGTACAGTAAACTCCCGTACAACGCACTCCCTTATAACGCGACGAAAATTTTCGACTAGTACTCGATTTATAAATAAATAACTATAAATATACTTTATTTAAATCGCGTATTATTTAAACTATATAAATAATACGTGATTTCCTATAACGCGGAACGTATCCTCCTCGTTGTACGGGAGTTTACTGTACGTAAAAATATTTCTTATTATGAAAAAATGAAAAGTGCAATATTATATAATACAATTAAATAAATATGATAAAAGATCGCTTATAAATTTATAATTTAATACAGTATAATATTTATGAAAAAATGAAAAGTGCAATATTATATAATACAGTTAAATAAATATGATAAAAGATCGCTTATAAATTTATAATTTAATACAGTATAATATTTGCCGATCAAAGAATTGTATAATTTTAAAAAATATATATTTTATGAAGATCAGCTGTCATCTTTGTATTTTGTATCGTGCAATTTATACTGAAATCGAAGAGAATGTTAGCATAATGTCGGGCACGAAAGGGAGCATCCAAAAAATTTTATGCTGATTATTAGTGTCTTTATATTTTTGATTTAATTTATTTACGTAAATGTAGAAGAATCTCTTGTCTTTTTATAATTATATAAATTTTTAGAAATTTATTATTATTTTTTTCTTTAAGTCCATTAGTTTAGCAACGAGCATAAAATAGTAGCCAAACTTAACAAATTTAAAATTCCTTTTAATTAACAGTGTATGTTTTTATGTCATCGTAAAAGTTTATGAAAAGTTATTATTAAATAAATAAATAAACAGATTTTATAGTAGAAATATTAAATATCACAAAAATTTACAATTTTAATCGATCGATTAGGAATGCCGTTTTCTGAAAATTCTTACATTAGAGTAAAGTCTAGAAGATAAAACTACGTATTGAAAATATAAAATATGTGCTGATCGTAGAGAATTTAAAAAATCTATATTATATTATTTTTCGTCAAAGGAAAATTTGAATTTCAAAATTTCGTTGGGCTGTCATTCAATGTAATCGAATTATCTTCGTACACTTTATATATTTCAGAACAGTAAAAAATATTATCATTTTTACAAATAAAATATTACTAATTAGTATAATTATCCATAAAATGATAATCGAATTTTTATGTAATGCAGTATTTGTATTACAGTATATAGAAATTCTGCAAATGATTTATGAATAGAGTTATTAAGATTATTGAATAGTGAAGAGAAATATTTGTTTACATTAGAAATCATAAATAATAAGCTATAATGAAGATGATAAATTCTATACTGTATTCAATTCATAATCCAGAGTCTCTATCTCACTGGTTATTAGATGATATCTTTGAATACACTCAGAAATATTTCATCTAGATATCTAGATATATGAATTTGTCTAAGAGAAAATTAAATTGAATAAAAATATATTTTTATTACAATTCATTTCACGGAAAGTTTTATGATTTCGATTAAAAAAAAAATCCTGTCCAGTGCATAAAAGCTTTTAGATAAACTCTGTTATAAAAAAACGGCACATCTCTAAAAAATAGAATGACAACTGTGAAATTGGGTATACAAATGCCTTTCAGCTAATGATTAAAATTTCATCGACAATGAACGCTCAGGGCATTTCGTGATCGATATATGAGTGGTATTCGTAAATACGGATATATCTGACCGATTCTGCTATTTCATTACGTTAAGTAATCTACTATAAAGATGACGTATCCGTCAGCAGTATAAGCAACTGAGCAAATTTGAAAGAGCTTATAATAAACCTGCATCGATTTTATTTTTTTTTTGCAACAGAGTGTATATTGAGAATGATCAAATAGGGGAATCTAGGCTATATTCTGTAAAATTACTATCAATAATATTCATGAATTTAAATTTAATTATAGCATGTATATTAAATATGATACAGTTAATAATTTCAGCTTGCAGCTATTGTATATATCATTAGAAGTTGTAATCAGATGCTAGCTTAGATTATAAATTTTAGATTTATATGAATTTTATTTTTGTTATTATAAATGAGTAAAATTATGTAAAGAAGTAAACTATATGTACAACATTCATAATTCTGAGTTCGAAATGGAAAGAGAAAATATATTTGTAGATAGAATAGGTCAGTTACTCATAAATTCATAAATTTCTCAGTATATATTATATTATAAAAACTTAATTTAATGTCAAACAAATGAATAACTCTCCATTAATATAAAGCAGAAAAACATTTTTAAAATATGATTCGCAAATAGATTAACTTAGAATTATCGAGCATATCGTTATCTATAATCTACTCATAGTGAAGTGCAGTTTATGTTGGATAAATGCTTTATTTAATATCAATTACACATAAATTTAAAATTTATATCATTATTGTAGTATTGTGTTCAAGACAGTGCTACCTCAGGAATTCATTTTTTTTTAAATAATCTCAAATAAAATATTTTACATGTATACATACAGTATACATATTCTGAATATATAACACAAATATATAAACATACATATTAATATATTTATATTTTAGTATAAATATATATATATTTGTTTCATTTTTTGTAATTTAATGAATGACATTTATTTATATTAGATACTGTATCATTATTTATGGAATATCTCGATATTGTTATATATGAGATTAAACATGCTAATATTAGGATTGCAAGATTGAATTCATTCTATGAGCGAATATAAAATGATCCCAATCGCTCCAAATATTAGTAATGACGAACAATAATTAGTATCGAATATTATGATATTTGAAGCGCAGTTCCTAAATATTAGTGAAATTACCTAAGGCTAGAAGTCTTTGATTTCAACAGAAATCAAAGACTTCTAGCCTCAAATTCCTCGCAAAATCTATTGAATGCATTCACCTTGAATAAATCGTGATTATACCTTAGTATATGATTTAAAATAATTTCATGAATACGTTCTTCTCTCTACTATTTACAGAATATATCGGAAATAATAATCTCATTTACTATCAAAATAAGATAAAATATTTATAATAGAGTAACTAAAGGATTTGATGAATATTGCAAATATGCAGTATGTTTTTTTAATTCTATACAATTTAAAGTTAATATTATTTTTCATCTGTTCTAATCATGTAATAAAGTAATATACAAAAATGCTGAATTAATTATTCGAAAACTCATAACAAATAGGATAAACAACTTATGTTTTAAGTGATGCCAAAATTATTTATATTAATTTATTGCTTAAGTGTTTGAGCATAATTTATGTATATGAATAGTAGTGCTAGGTGAGAGATTGGTAAGATCAAATTTAATCATCTACTAATTAATCGATCCACAAAACATATTTTTCTTGGATTTAGAAATACAAAACCATTTAAGTGAAAAATAAATTTTTCTAAATATTTTTTTAAATCGTGGTTTTTATATCTTTGAAAATCTTATAAATTTATTGGTTTCCTTAGAAAGAATGTAAAAGTAATAAAAATATGTGATTACTTTTGTTCTATATATGGTTTTGCTCTTATTCTTTCAATTTTTGTGATTTCTCCGAAACTTTAACCATTGTTTCGTTTGTAATCGTAATATTACAAACTACAGTTTTAAGCATTAACAAAGTTTTAAATCAATACCTTAATCTTTAAAATGAAGTTAATATTTCTCCGTTTACTTTATTTCTAAATATTTATTACTGTTTGCTGAAAAAAAAATATTCCACACAATAGTTTTAGAAATATGACAACCTTGATTTTATTATAAAGATATTTCAGTTGTTAACATTAAAAATTTGTAGGCAGCAAAAATAACTTTGTCTGCTTACAATAAATTCAAGGCCAACAGCTTGCTCACAAACTAAAACAGCTTTGGATTGTATACTGTACTTCGTCACTGCCATTCCGTTCTTTACAAATACTGTATCTTTATTTTTTTTATTTCACTATAAATAAATCTAGGAATGCTTCTAAAATTTTCTGAAAATATTTAATTTTAAAAGTGCCTTATGTGATGATACCTTTATAATTCATCAACAATCTGTTTACAACTGGTTTTTTATGTGAAATAATAGAAAAATATAAAATGCATTTTTCGGGTACAGTATATCCTTCATAAAAAATTCTTTCTGTTTCATCCTATAATCAGAAATGCAGAGAAATATCTAGAATTTAGGAGCTCAGTTTTTACTGAAATGTTTCCAATATCAATTGGTTTTATAGGGAGAAGATTCCAATGCTTCTGATGAAACTTTCACAAATATTCGAATATTTTAAGTAATGAAGCTTTCTTCGTGTTCTCATACCTTCATAGTAAAAGAGAAATTAGCTAACTATATTAATTCGTTTCATTGAGATCACCAAAAATAATGATGAAAATAGGATCAAACTTAGTTTTCAAGTGATATTAATGCAAGAATAGCCACATATAAAACAAAGAAATAAAACAAGAAAAAGTCAATAAATCCCACAGACTTTTATACATTAACAGGAGCACCTACATAATATTCTGATGGGCCCAGATGATGATTTGATGAATACAGCATTTCAAACACATGCTTCTTTTAATCTATATAATTTTATTTTTGACATCTTGTTCTAATCAGCTAACGAAAAAATAAAAATAAAAAAAAAAGCTTAATTCATTACAAAATACTTTAATTTAAAAATAGTTTCATATTAAACATATGCTTATTTTATAGCATTTCTAGTTTTTTTTTATAATATAAAAAATTAGAAATGTTATTGAAAGAATCTAAAAAAACGGTCCATCTAATAAAAAAATAAAAATAAAATACAAAATCCGGAATTGATTATTATAACATAGATTAGATAACCATGATTTAGACATTATAAATGCAAACTTGGTAAGGATGGCAACAAGAGTATTCGAGGGTCAATCATATTCTACAAAATACTGAATTCCTGTTTATCCTTATAAGTTATGATCATCTAAATATTGTTGAATATTGAATTTCAAATATTTGTACTCTAGCACAGTGCTTCTCAAACTTTTTTCATTCGTGACCACATTTTTCATTACGTGATTTTTGGCGACCCCAGGTATTAAATATGAAATTAAACATACAAAGATGATTAAAGATTAAATTAGTTCCCCTAGATCAGTGTTTCTTAAACTTTTTCATTCACAACCCCAATTTTCATTACGTGATTTTTGGCGACCCCAGGTATTAAATATGAAATTAAACATACAAAGTACATAAATCATTTACACGCTTATTAAGATGAACACAATCAACCAACTACACTGAAAATTCATATGTGTTGTCATACGTTAAATATTGGGCATTTGTGAAATTACATAAAACTGAAATTCAAGTGTTTGAATTTAATTTTCTAAGATGAACACAATCAACCAACTACACTGAAAATTCATACGTTGTCAAGTTAAATGTTGGCATTTGTGAAATTACATAATAAACTGAAATTCAAGTTAATATTGGGTGTTTTGTGAAATTACATATAAACTGAAATTCAAGTGTTTGCCAACCAACCACACCGAAAATTCATATGTTGTCATACGTTAAATATTGGAGTTTGTGAAATTACATATAAACTGAAAATCAAGTATTTGAATTTAATTAGTGAAATTACATATAAACTGAAATTCAAGTATTTTAATTTAATTTTTGCCAACTACATTGAAAATACATATGTTGTCATACGTTAAATATTGGGCATTTGTGAAATCGAAAATTCATATGTTGTCATACGTTAAATATTGGGCATTTGTGAAATTCATATGTTGTCATATGTTAAATATTGGGCGTTTGTGAAATTACATATATTCCAATGTTTGCATTTAATTTTAGCGACCCGTAGCTTGAGAAGCACTGCTCTAGCATGTAGTATTTGAAATTCAGCAAATCCAAACAAAGGAAACTGTTGCTTTGAACAACTTTCTTTTTCAGATATACAATATTTTAAATTAAAAATATTTATATAAAATTCAATTAAATCAGCATTTTATGTAAATATTTTGGTTTCTATTTGCTTTTTGGCAATAAATGCATCGCTGAGAAAATAAAGTCGGTTTGGGCGAAAATTAGTAGCTTTTGCTCAATCTCATTGTTGAAATCTACATAAACGTTGCCATGGTTACAAGATAACTATCGTTTGGCGATTATTATAATTAAGCAAATGAATATGGAAAAATAACCAATATTGCTGAATTTATCCATAATTAAATGAAATAAAGAAAAGACCAGGTAAGAAAAATATAATGTAATCGTTATTTTTAACTAATTTAAAACTAAATTGATGAAATGTAATGATTATTTTTGATACAAAACCGCTTTAGAGTTCGTTAGTGTTAAAAACATGACATTATCAAAAACATAATGATTCAAAGCTACTAATTTCAGTAAAGATATTACAATATCTTTACTGAAACTATTAGCTTTGAATCATATATTTTTCAATGTAGATAATTATTTAAAATCAAAAGATAGTTGACTGTAAATATATATACAAAATAATTAAAATATAAAACCTTTTAATTTCAATGAACGATATCATTTCTCAATTGATAGAAAATATAATGTACGATGGGATGATAAGCATTTAAGTCATTCCCTGCTGTTGAAGCTGAATTTATTCTCTCGGAAAATCAAATACAAGATTCTGCAAACAACTTATCAAACATTTAAATAAGTTAAAAATCTAAGTGAATGAATGTTATTTTTTCATCACCCAGTATTTATTCAAAGTAATGATCAACAGTTTTGTACAGTATTTTAAAATATTATTAGCTAAAAACCTATCATATCAACATTTGTTCTCTATCTCTCTTTCGCTAAGCTTATTTGATAATGTACGTTTATAAAAATACAACATTATAAAGTTATATCCATTTAAAGGAATTATTTAAAAAGCATTTATTTCTTTTCACATTTCTTTCCATCTATGTTTTGATAATTGTCTCAATATAATTCATATTTAATAGATTTTTAAATAAAAAATGTTATCTAATACATTCGGACTTTATGATATACTAAATCAATTTTGAGATATTATAATGAAGATGGATAAGAAATGAAAATAGAAAATGAGGAATAGATACTATATTTATTTTCGTTCTTTTTGTAAGTTTATAAATAGAAAAACTTTTGAATAATATTTATATTCTTTATAGAGAAATATAATAATAAAATATGTACATATACGATTTTATTTTAATAAAAGATATTTTCTATTTAAGTTTTCAACTTGTTCAAATTTAATAAATTTTACAGTTATAACTGAAATATAAAATAACAATATTTTAAAACAATGTTTTACAATGGAAATGTTTAGGTAAAATAGATGAGAAAATATAACTAGGCTATAAGTGAAACATATTTTTTTGCATTTGAATAATACAAATTAATAGTAATATATGAAAGAAAAATACTGTATCATATTTTACAATTCAAAAATAATGTATTATTAACTTTTTAATGTAAGGATGAAAATTATATCATACATTATGATTGGCCTTTTTATATATATATATATATAATTAATATAGCTTTCCAGATATAAATTAAAAAGTATTAACTGAAATTTCTTTCCTTAGAAAATCTTATAAATATAACAGTTAAGAAACACTTCTATTCAAATTTTAAATTTCATTTTACAATATCCGTAAAATGTAAATAAATTTGTCAAACAAGAATAAATATTATTGTCTAAAATTAATATTTTTGATAAAAATTGTTTTCAAGAGAATAATATTTATTCTTACACTTTATTTAAAAGTGCTGAGATAAAAAATAAATATTTTCTGATGATTTTTACTTAAATTTTAAAATAATCTACTTTTTCCATAATTGAATTGTAATAACTTTGAAATAATTGCTTTTAAATATATTTCACATCTTGATAATTTTAATTAAATCTATAAGGCATAAAATGTATGGAGACAAAATTTATACCGCATTTATGTATAAGACAAGCAACAAGATAAAGAATAATTTTCTTTTAAGTAGGATAAAGTTTATGCCACAGTTTTACAATGATTTCTTGAGGAGTTTGTGGCACATTTTTGATGAATCATTGTCTATATACATCAATGGAACTGACTCGGTGACTTTTTAAATACTCTGGTAGCAATTAGATATTCCTCCTGTACCATCGGGCAGTGTTATATTTTAAATTAAATGGCAGTGGTGTAGAATTGAGCTTTGATCAATACGATACTGCTCTTTTCTTATGGACCTTTACTGTCCTGATTTTGAATGGCACTTAATAGATCCGACCCTGGATAACTACATAGTTCACAGTAGCCGGGAGGGCCCTGAGGTCCGGGTGGACCACGCACTCCTGCAATTCCTTGTCTTCCTGGTGGTCCTCGTTCACCCGGTCGACCAGTAAATCCTGTGCCTGGTGGTCCTGGAGGACCTAATATCATTCAAAAAAAAAAAAATGTAAAAATTTAATTTGCATTTATAACAAATTTATTTCAATAAACTATTTTTAAACTAACTGACCTGGAAGACCTCTTAATCCCATTGGTCCTTCACTACCAATTCCTTCAGGTCCTCTGTCACCTCTTTCTCCCTTCTCTCCTATGAATTAAATAAATAACTTAAATCAATATATAGTAAGCATAGTTTTTAATGAATTTATGCAGATTATTCAAAAACTTTGAATTTTATTTATTATATGAGGATAAAATAGAAAAATTCTATAAATTTTCATATTTTATTGGCAACAGATAAGTCAAAACTCATATTAACGTTCTCGTTTTTCTCATATTAACTCTAAACATTTTTATTATGCATGGAATAGTATAAAAACTTGTATTAGAAGAAAGTTTGAATTTTTAAACTGAATGCTCTCTATAATTAAACATGAAAGCAATATTGCTTTCATATTTTACAATATGAAAGCAATATTATTTTTCGATTTATTATTACAGATTTACGTATTTCAGCTAACCTTGGATACATCTAGCTCATTATTTCAAAGCATAAAGATGAGATCGGCCGAATGGGCTACATAGTAAAGTAGTCGCTTATCTCTTGAAAGATCCGGATTCAATTCCGGTCTCTAATTTTTTCAAGAGGGATCTGGACATTGAAGCATTAGTTTTAGCAGAAACAAATTATATTATTATGTTCGAACAAATTGCAGTTAAATACTGATTTACGGGCATCGCATTGCCATAATTTCTTTTGTATTATTATAAAGCAGTTTTTTGATATCTTAATATATGAAAAAACTGCTTTAAGTATAGAATATTTTAATAATTTCATATTTCCATAACAGTGTAACTATATACTGTTACAGTTTAAATGTACAGAAAATAAAAATACTGAATTATCTATTATTGATATTTTTGCTTCTACTGAGATAATTTATTTCTTCTTTACTATTTTATTATATGAGAGTTTAAAAGCAGTATTACAAACTTAAGCTAGGTGACTTTAAACTGATTTTTCTAGTTGTATTTCCGGAATTTTGTATTAGAATGTTCAGGTTAAGCTCGCTTCGCTGAACTTAATGGCAATGTGAATTTATAACAATTCTGATGTAAATGAAAGTCATTGTTACCATCACAACTTATTGGAGCATCATTCACGCTATGTTATAATCAAAATAACGACAACCTTATATCAGTATGACATCATTTTTCGAATAGCGTCGGGACAATTTAAATTGCTTTACACAGACCAATTAATGACAGAAAAAGACACAAAGAAATTTTACTGTCACTTAAAATTTAAAACTAACCTTTAGGTCCAGGCATTCCAGGTGGACCGGGTATTCCAGGCATACCCATAAATCCTCTCTCACCTGGTAATCCTGAAGCTCCTGCATCACCTTTTAATTACAAAAATTACTGTATCCAATGCTTAATTTAAAATTTTAAGATTTAAACTAAACTATGATAGGTTAGTATAAATTTTAAAATAAGGTATAAACTATATTATCAAACTATAAACGATACATTATTCCATAAAAGTTCATGCTCTATAATAAAATATAGAAGATAAAGTTTTATTTATATACTAATAATTATTATTTCCCTATTTCAATTAATAAGAGAAAAGTTTTGCCATCAATATTTTTCATAAAGTGATTGGAACCAAAATCCCTGTTGCAATAGGAAGACTTACAGAACTAGTTCGTGCAAGATGCAAGCATGCAAGAGAAGCTAGCTACCTGGGATGCCCACTTTTCCAGGTACACCCTGTCTGCCTGGCCTACCGTAGCCAGGTGTGCCAGGTGGACCACGTAGCCCCCTGATTAAGTCGTCCATTCTGGCTGTTGGAAGGAAGAAAAGTGTTAGAGCTTGGAATTTGTAATACATGCAGATGTTATGGCAGGCCAGGCCATTTTGGGGCTGACCAATCAGACAAGCAGATAACTTTATTGAGTGAGCATACAGAAAAAGACGGGTCAGTAAAAAAGTGAATTCATGCAAATTTAGTTAACTGTTTACATTTACACGCATTTCATTAAGATATTTTCACAGTTCATAAAATTATTTTTAACTGTTTGTAATTATTATTATATTTATAATGTTATATTTTATTATTTTGTGAATATTGAATTTTTAGATGGCATTTATATATAATATATACAAATATACGTCATTTTAAAAAACTATTGCATATATTAATAGCATAAATTATAATATTTTAAAATATAATTAAATTAAAATAAGAGGCAGAAGCATTAAAATACAGTATTATAGTTTAAGATTGAAAATTACACGGCAGGTTTAAAAATTACTCGCTTACCTGTTCAAATAGTAACAATATTTTTAGTGATTTTACATACCAGTTTGAAAATTATGTTGAATTTAATATATTTACAGTTTTTGATAACATTTATCGATAAAATGTTGAATACTGTATTTAATAAACAGTAATATAAATAACCCATTTCTATTATGAACAGGATTAAGCTCTTCCTTTGATGGATTGAGAGTTGTTTAGTTTATTATTTAGTAAAAATTTAGTTGTATCTTGTTAGCAACAGTGCATGTCTGGTGTCAACCCCAATACCTGGTGGGCCTTGAGGACCTGGTGGACCAGGTCGGCCTGGTTTTCCTCTTCCTGGAGGTCCTGGTGGACCTCTCAGCTTCAAAGATAATTCTGCTAATTGATCTAGAATAAGTTTAATCAATTTAAATCAGAAAATTAAAAATCAAAATTTACTTTATTACAAAGTATTATTTTCTTAAAATTGATTCAGAATTTTAAATATGATTCAATTTATTCTGTTTACCGAAATAATACATCTTACCTCTTAAAACTGAGGCACATATATCTCGCATTTCTTCTTCATTGAAGCTTCTTCCCTGAAAATTCATTAAATTTTATTATAAAATATAAACTAATAATTTTTGTTATAAAAACAATTACACACCGGAGGACCTGGCAAACCAGGCATTCCTGGTTGTCCTCTGTTACCAGGATTTCCTGCTATTCCAGGAGCCCCTGGAGGTCCTGGTAATCCAGAAGCTCCTGGAGATCCCGGTGGTCCTCTTTCACCCATTGCACCTCTTTCACCTGGCTGCATAATAAAACATTTATTTAATTTATACATATTGCATATACTATATTAAATTTAAAATATCATTTTAAAATAGGTTTACTAATCCTGGTGGTCCAGTAGCTCCTGTAATTCCCTAAAAAATATAAAATAATAACATGTTATAATATTTATAAATGAATAAATAAAGGAATTATTATTATTTTATATATTAAAATAATTATTAGTAAATTGTAATACTAATATTTCACCTGGGGACCACGGTGAAATCCTAGAATTCCATCATCTAGTTGATATCCATTATTTATTCCACTTTCTCCCTATGAGGAAAATATATAAACAAATATTATTATATGAAAACAATTCGAGATATTGTATTCCAAAAAATCGTGATTTAGGTATTAAGAAATTGTAAGTTGAATCTTGTAACTAGCAATAATTTTTAAAATAATTTTCAATAATTAATTATTAAAACAGATACATTAATCATTAAAATTAATTCCAACAGATGGAGCCATTAGTTAATACTGATTTTCAATTGAATTCCGAATTTAGTTACTACTGAGTTATCTAATAGTTTTTTTTGAATATTAAAAAACATATACAGTACAGTATATTTAAAAAAATTATATATTATAATCAGCTAAATATCCCTGTCTTGAATTTAAAAATTTTATAAAAGATCCAAATATGAATTATAAGTCTGAAATAGCATTTTGTGCCATTCCAAAATTTATGTAAATTTAAAAATAAATGTTTTTTTCTTCTTATTTTAAGATATTTTTATAAAAATAAATTAGCTTTATATATCTACTCTATTCGGATTTGTTCGTGTTTGACAGCCCGATCTCAGATATCTCAAAAATCAAATGTCACTGAACATTTAAACTTTAGGGAATTGCTCTATGCTAGCAAATGTAACTGTATATTAGTTTGAGGGTCTTCTACAATTTTATCACTTGACGGCTGTTTGAAACTACAATAATGGCCTTTAAAAATATTAAAATGCACATCTGAAGCAATTTATTGAACGAAAATGATATAATTGAAAAGATTTTAGATATATACCTCCCTACAATATTTTATAATATTGTTCTTAATTTTTTCCGTCTGTTTATTGTCACTTTTTTGCTAAATATTTGGCTAGATATGAATGTTCTGCATTCAAATTTAGACAAAAATACAATACATTATTTTTTTATACTTGAAATATTTTTTTCTCTTAGATATATTCAATGAAAAGCATTCACATTAAGAAAATTGTTCTACTTGATCCAAACTTTATTAATATTTATCCCTATATGGTTCCGTTATAAGATGGCAGCTGATTAAAATTTTAAAAATTCTCTATTTGTAAGATTATTTATCTAATATGATTGTTATATTTATTTAAAAGATTATTTATGAAACGTTACCATCGATAAAAATATAAAGTTTTGTCGATGGTATTTAATGAAAAAATACTATATGACAATCTATTTTTTAATATATATTTTTTATTTCTCTGTAAATAAAAATATTTTATTATTCTCAAACATAAGTTTTAAACTATAGATCCATAATAGCTTGCTTGGATAAAAAAATTTTCTTAAATGAATTATTCCTTTTGAAAATGGTATAAACCAAATTAAAAACAAATTATATTTAAATATTATACAGTGCAGTACTGTTAACATTAACTTAGATATACATAATATTAAATATGCATACATGAGTTATGCTATTAACCTAATAATTTTACGCGTTATATTTGATATGCAACAAACTCTTCTTTTTTATTTTATTTTTTCAATTAGATTTATACTATTTTCAAAATAAATAGTTCAAATATAATATGTTTCGGAAAAATAAAAAAATAATTAAATACTAAATCACTATTTATATTTTTTCAAAATTAAAAATAAAAATATGTCATTTTTATTTTCCAGTTCTATATAAAATTTTATTTATTGTAAATATTCTATGTAGTTTCTGAGGATTAATTTATAGATTTTAATAGAAAACTAAAAACTTGATTTGACAAAAAATATTTTATAAATAAATTCAAATTGATCTTTCAAAGTTAGAAAAAATTTCGCTTGTTATATTAAAATTTTGCATCTTTTTATACTGATAATAGAAATGCAGTGTATAAATCTATTAGCAGATTATTATTAAGAACTTTACACCAATGTATTGTTTTTTTCATTAATAATTTAAAATTGAAAAGTATTTAATTTATGTTTAGAAAATAAAAATATAAAATTACGAGAATTTTTTCATTTATTGTAATTGCTGGTTATATTCTATAAACCTAATATTAATTTACATGAAAGTATCTATCTTTCATGTTAAGAAGTATTTCAATGCTTTATCATCAATGTACAATGTATTAGTTACAACATATTTTTATAAATTTCTTTTTTTAATAATTAATATAGGTTTACTTATTTGATAATTATTATTTCACAGTTCACAATGAAAAATCTATTTCTAATAATTTTTTTTATTAAAATTAAAATAATTCGGAAGAGCGGTTCAGCAGGAAAATATAAATTAAAAAAAAAAATTTATATTTTTCTAATAATTTTTTTTATTAAAATTAAAATAATGAAGAGAAAAGTTTTATAAATTAAATACTGTAAATTGTATTAAAATTTCAAATTCATTCTGACTGTTCTCTAAAAAGCTATAATTTATTTCACAATATTAACATTTTAAATATAAAATTATATTATATTACAATAATCATTATTACCTTAGGTCCTGGAGGTCCTGGTTCTCCTGGAGGTCCCTAAAATATTCATATATAATTAGTCAATAAGGTAAGTGATAAATTATTTTAAATCTTAATTCAATTAAAAATATAATAATTTATAAAATACTTAATATTTAGAAATAAACTTACTGGCGGGCCTGCAGGTCCTAATAATCCTGGAAGTCCAGGAGGTCCTGGTGGTCCCATAGGTCCTTGAGGGCCCTTAGAAAAATAAATAAAAATTATATAATAATGTAGTACTTGTAGTAAATATTAGTAAAAGGTAAATTTTCATACCATGGGTCCAACGATTCCTCTTAATCCATCTGGACCTCTGGGTCCTCGATCACCTTGATCACCCTAAAATATTTCCAATTTATCCAATTTAATATTAGATTTAAAAATGCATGTAAGGGCTACTCCTTTATTTTGTAAAAGTATTAAAATATGTATAAATATTCTGATTAACATTTACGCGAATTTTGTTTATTATTTTAACAAGAATTTTAATTTTATGAGTTTTAACATTTTAAGAAAAAGTTTTCACTAAAATATGCCTTTTAAAAAATAATATAAATTTATTTTTAAAGTTTTATTTTATTTTATGCACACGTAATTTTAAAACGTGTTTATAATTTTTAACTCTTACTTTTGCTCCTGGTGGTCCAGGAGATCCAATAGGTCCGATTTGTCCAATTTGACCCTAAATAAAAATAATAAATCGACAATTTTTCTAATCGTTATAAGATGATGAATGATAAATTAATTAGCATAGAATGAAAACGATTAACGAATCAATCACATAGTCCTATGAATAATGAAAATTTAGTTTATGCAAGAAGTCATAGCCTGTTAATGAAAGTCTGCTTGATAAGAATAATTAGTGGCGAATTCCTGCCTGCTAATCGTCTTCATCTAGAATGAAGGTCGTTCAAGTTGTTTTCGTGTCATTAAAGTTTGAATAACGTCTTTGTTTTAGCATGCTGATTAAAGACGAATGAATTGATAGTAAAAACTTCAGAATGAGGTGGTGAGAAGATAAATTTTAAACTAACTTTTTTCCAACTACCATTTCGTCCACTTGAGAATCACTTTAAATTGAATTATTATTATTATTATTAATAACATTATATATAATTACAATTTGTCCTTCTGGGCCTCTTGGTCCGACATCTCCTTTTTCACCTTTCGGTCCCTAAAAATGAAATGCGTTCTTTGCTTTGGTAAATTTATTTTGATTTAATATTACTCGTTTAATTTTTATTTTACTTTTTTCAAATGATAAAATAATATATTTATATTACAGCGATTTTTTATTTTTCCGCTATATTAAATGCCAAACTTCAATTTATTCAATTCGCATAGAGCCTACCATTGCGCCTTCGACTCCTTGAAGACCCGTTGATCCTGACAGTCCCTAAATATATTTAAAAGAATAGTTCAATATTTTCTACATTATATAGTTTCATATTTTTTAGAGGTTTATTATACTTACGGGAAGTCCGGGTGGTCCTGGTGGGCCAGGAGGTCCGGGTGGTCCAGCTTCGCCCTTTCAACAAAATAAATACGAATTATATTACAAGATCATTACATATGTTAAAAAATTCTTATAAAATTTCATATTTTTACTAACCTTAAAACCGTCGCTTCCGGAATCGCCCGGTGGGCCTGGAGGGCCTGGAGGGCCCTGTGGACGAAATCAGCAACAAAAGAAGCTGAAATAATTACGTGAACGGTAAAACCATTCTCATTTTGCGATGTTAGCATCGCATAAGTGAGCATTATCTTAGTTTTATTTTAAAATACTATCGGAAACAAAAAATGATTTAAATAGGGCCTACACAAGCCGAATTGAATATTGTTGCGTTTACTTACTGGGTCTCCTGCCCTTGCTACATTTCCTGGTTTACCTGGTTCTCCAGCATCTCCCTAAATTTTTATAAAAATTAATGAATATTCCATCATTGTAATAAATAAATTCCATAGCCGAAAATTATATTCACTTTTTCGCCTTTAGATCCAGGTTTTCCAGGACTACCCGTCAAACCTGTCGGACCCTGTAAAATTTAAAGCTAAAATAGGTATAAGTTGTACATAATTACAAACAGTAATAAGAAAAACTCACTGGCAATCCTATAATCCCAGATTCGCCTCTCAATCCAGGAGCTCCTATGAATCCCTAAATGCAAATGTTATTAATGTGAAAAAAAATGAAATGTTAAGAATTCAAAAAGCATGTTTAAGAATTTAAACGAATACGGAAGAGATAACGACTTGTACGTAAAACGATCACGTAACTTGATTCTTTGTCCACTCACCTGTTCTCCTTTAGCTCCAGGCTCTCCTCTTTTTCCTGGTATGCCCCGAGCTCCCTAAGATACAAAAAGCCAAAATCTTCATTTGCATTAAAATAAAACTACTTAAACAGATGATGATATTAAAGTTACCTTCTGTCCGTCTTTTCCGGGAGTTCCTCTTTCTCCTTTTTCACCAGTTTCTCCCATCTCTCCCTAAAATATAATTAAATTCAATTATGCGCTATTACGGTTAACTTAACATAAGATATAACATCCCAGTAGCTCTACTTACTTTGAGGCCTCTTACTCCTTCTTGACCTTTAGGACCTCTCTCACCCTAAAATACACAGTTTAAAATATTCAACAATTATATATAATTATAAGATCAAAAGTCGACAATAAAATTGTAATAAAAATTATAATTAAATTAATGAGGTTATAAAATTCACATGATAATAGTGAGATTAAAAGTTCATTAATTACAAAATGTTAGAAATATCCTTTAGAAACTAGAAATAAAATTATTATTAATTTCATACTCTAAGTCCTGGAAGTCCCATTGGACCGGGAGGACCTGGAGGACCAGGCGGACCCTGAATGAAAGAGTTAAAATTAATGTACTTAAATTTATTTCGATTAAAATATTATTATTTCCTTACCAAATACGATGGAATAGTATTTACTGCATTATTAGAACCATCTCTACCTGGTGGACCCTATTAAAAATAAATTGTGAATCATTCAAAAATAACAGAAGGATAATTGTGTTAAAAATTGATAGCACATACCGGTGGGCCAGGCGGACCTGGCCTACCTGTTGCACCAGGAAATCCTCTTTCGCCCTATAAAGTGTTAAGAATGAGAATTCGTTGCTAAACCAAAACATTCATTAATAAAAAAGCTTACCTGCGCTCCTCGTTTACCTGGTATACCAACTGGGCCTCTTTCACCTGTATCACCCTTTAGAAAATAAGTCAATAATTCAGTGAACGAAATTAAGTCAAGAGGAATCAAGTTACATAACAGTATTTACCTTTTTTCCGGGATTTCCTATAGGGCCAGGAGGTCCTTCAGGTCCGGGTGGTCCCTTAAAATAAATAAATAAATATTTTTAGTAAATTAAATTAAATCTTTTAAAATATAGTTTTAAATTATGAACATACTATAGATCCTTTTAATCCATCTCTCCCAGGTGGACCGGGTGGGCCAATTCCCTAAATTTATTTATCGATTTAGATTTAAAAACATTTTTGTAATTTATAAACAAAATTTCATATCAATAAGAAAATTACTGTAATCCCATTTGAAGCTGATCCTGGAGGACCAGGAGGACCATCTAATCCCGGAGGACCCTATACAAAAATATAAAAATATTTTATTTCACATGTTAAGGACTTTACAGATAAATATTTCAATACTTACTTGTATTCCTGGCGGTCCCAATGGACCCAAATCTCCCTTTTGACCTTTTTCTCCCTAATTTGATAAAGAAATATTAATACTGTATATATTATCGACAAAATCGTGCTTGAATATTAGAATAGCAATTTATATTTAAATATTTATTTATTTATTCGTTTATATGCTTTTTACACAACATAAGCAGATAAATAAATACTATATATAATAAAAATATTGTAAATATTGTAAGAAAATATATAAATTTTGAAAATAAGCGCAACAAATAATTAAATGATTCGATAATATAGTAGAATATATGAAAAAATTTTTTCGAATCAAAATGAAAGATTAAATTACGTGAAAATTTTTAAACTGTCACGCCGTTTAAACAATAGAAATTTAAATATGTTTCATACAGAAATAAATTTATTGCTAAATGTTAGAATTTTTATAAGAAATTTTGTTTTAAACTGTCTCAGTTTACTTTATGTTCGGTGTGGCAATCACATGAATGTTAATAATGCATGTTACGATATCCAAATTTTTATAATATTTATGTAACAATCATTGATAATATATTTAATACTGTGCAATATATGATATAAGATTAAATTATAAAAACTTCCCTTTGAAAGGAAAAAGTTTACTTCATAACAAGTGATCGTTTTTTGTCACAGGTAAGTAATAAAATATGAAAAATTTGTAATTTTTGAATGAATCAATCAGATTATCTGCTTATTTTTAAAATTTTTTGCGCTAATTAATAACTCCATTAACTGATTTTTTGCAGATAGTTTCTTATATTTCCGATATCTTCGATATAATTCTTTTATTGCATTTTTCAAGAAATAAGTATCACTTGTTTTGTCCAATTCAGTGAAAGCTTTCATGTTGGTAGAATATTATCTATTTATTTATTTAGTAACAATCTATTCACATTTCCATCAGGAGATACCAAAAGAAGCCGTTAAAAAATTTCGCTTTATGTTTGAAAAATTTCATCACATCATTTTATAATATCGTTGAATTGTTCAGAAGAAAAATTGTTATTTAAAAGTCTAAAAAGCAACTATAATCAAATACTTATGTATATAATCTTATTACAACTAAACAAAATATATTTGCTTAAAACAATACAATATTTACTATGTTTTACGAAAAAAAGATTTACATTTTAAGGAAAATAAATAATTAAATATTATAATATAGCATATAAATGATACGTTGTGGGTACTTTGCCGATCGATGACCTTCATAGCTCTCAACTCAACCTGAGACAGACTATAGGTATTAGGACTAGTGTGTTGGTTGGCTTCACATATACAGTGGTGTCAAATTGCCCATGTTTGGCTACGATTTTTATATCTAAATAAATCATTTCCTCTTTATTCTCTAGTGTTTTCTTAAGTTTAAGCCTGTACTGTTCTTTGTAAATTGTTCTTCCAAGTCTTCAGTCCTACTTTGGTCTTTCCACAATACAAATGTGTCATTGACATATTTTGTGTACAATAGTATATTGGCTGTGAGATTCTGTTCTAGTTGACATTCCACCTCTCTTACAAGGATTTCTGCTAGGATTCCTGCCATGGGGCTGCCAATTGGGACTCCTTGTGTCTGCCTGTAATATAGGCCCTTAAATTCGAAAAACGAATCATGACATATTAAGTGTACTAGATCTATAAGTACCGTAGAGTCTCGTCGTCTTCCTGAGTGTGCTTTAAAAGGAACCTGTAGAATAATAAACAGGTGGTGCTCAGGTTGAAAGATGGGTAGAGGGATTCAAAATCCAAGATAGTCATAGTTTCTGTCCCAATAGGCTGGATTACACGTAGGTGATCTAAAAATTCTTGTGACGATTTGACTGTGTACCTGTAATTATTTAATTTTTCATCACATCGTCTAGCTAATCGTTTCTCTAAGTTATACGTGGGGTGCATCTCTTCTTTACTATTGGTTGGGCGGAGAGTGGATCCTTGTGGTACACTATGAGATTTATGAAAGAAATCTTCAAAGAACAGAAGTGGAGGCTAGAAGATGAACATCACCCTCTAAGCCAAACTGAAGACCCAATTGGGGGAAGCATTGCACAAGACATAAGAGATCAAGTCTCCCTACCATATAGACTGCATGACTTTAAGACAATATCTGAAACTCTAAAAGATCACAAGAGATGCACGTACAGAAGACCGCCTACAATATTTAATGTACTATGTAATGAAAAGGAGAAGAGGTGCAGAATTCGAGTCCAGGATATATAAAAATACCTGTCAATAACGTAGAAGAGAACAGGAAAGAAGTATACATAGGTGCGACAGAGAGAAACTTTAAGACAGGTTGGCCGAACATCAGGATAATGTGGTGAAAGGGAACCTTGTGACAACCTACACAAAGAGCCTATGAAAAAGACGTAAGTATAATGTGGAAAGATGCGAAAATTATTAAGTAAGTTCATGATTATAATGATTTGTTTATAATGAGAAAATAGAAATTTTAAAAGCTAGTGAAAAAGAACCGGTATTAAACTCTCGGCAAGCAGACAGAATGACCAAAGCATGGAGGTATGCGCTCCGGAAATACGCTAATTAACTTTGACCAATGGACATTAGTAATGTTAAATACTTGTCTATTACAGATTTATAAATTTGTTCACCTAGCATACGAATTATATCGAGTCGGGCACTCCCATGAAGTGAATTTATTTTTATATATTTTATTTTTTGGCTTAATTAATTTTAAAATATATTCTAATATTCTAGAATCTCATAATTTAGACGCATTCCAATTTCTTTTACATTGTAACCAATGATGGTATAATGTAGACCAAAAACGTTTTTACTGAGAATTATATTAAGAGTGATTTCTTTTAACTGCTGATTGTGCTTTAAAGATAACGGACCTTTTATTTGATATATGTAAGCAGTTCTTAATTATGTGAGTTTATTACATAATTTTAATATATATATGCATAAATTTTGCATACGTGTACGTGTGTGTAAAATATATACAGTCAAACCTGTTTTTGTGCGGGGAATAGGGACCGCATAAAAGAAATCGCATAAAAAAAATTTTAAGGGCAAATTGTTGTAAGTGCAGATCATCATAAGTCGTACCTGTATAGATACTCTTCCTGTATAGATAGTTCTTGACCACTCATACTTATGACAGTGATATAATTCATTAGTGGTGTGATTGGTCAATGCATTTCTATGCGTTCAAATCCCTGATTCAATGATATGATGTATGGAAAGTGTCCTTTTTTTGTGTCTAGTTTTAGTAATTTTGTGTTTGTTATATTTATTAAGATAATGTATACTGTTCTTGTGAACATTAGTACTGAAAAATCCATAAATTTTTGGCATTTATGACTTGCAACTGTTTTGACTTACAAATGGCTGGTTTTGAAACTGAACCCTGTCATAAGTTATGAACTGTGTCTGTGTAATAAATCTGTATATTATATGTGACTATATTCAGTAAGTGCAATAAGTGTATGTTCATATATAATCCAATTGGAGAAATGAATTTTTTCCTCATGTATTTTATATAAAAAATGCATACATATTATAAATATAGTCATTGTTTAGTGATTTTATTTTATTTATTCAGTTGATATTAAAATACAGACATTCCCTGACTTACATAGGTGGATTATTCCATGCATGTAAGTCAAAATGTGTATGTCAGAGTACTTTACACAATATAGTGTGTCATGTTATCTGGATGGCTGCAAGGTAAAATCAAATGTTTACCATCTTGGAGAATCCATGTTCAATTCCAGGTCCCAACACCTCCAGTTTTTCAGGAGGGGTCCAAGCCCTACCCAATGAACTCCATCCTTCAACCTTATGACTGACCCCATTATGGGTGTTAGCTAGTCAATACTGAACTCTAGAAGTGTACTGCTAGATACAGTATATCCTATGTATGATATGTTGGCTTAATTAAAACTTACTAACTAATTAACTAACTAACTAGTGTGTCACAAAGCATATTTCGTAAGCAGCTATAAAATATATTGTTTGCAACATATTTAAAAAAAAATTTTTTATGCGGTAAATAGGGACCGCATAAAAAAGTCCTACATAAAAAATATGTAATTCAAAATCTCAAAAACCTCACGATGTAGCTAGAAACTGGTTATTCAAACAAGGAAAAATTGAATTTACACACCGGAACATTTTTCGATCAAGAGCTATATACGTTAATCACAGGACAGTTATCAACTACTGTTACTAGATGGCACAATATATTTTTACTACGTTAATCACAGGACGGTTATCAACTACTGTTACTAGATAGCCCAATATGTACATGAAAAGTACTTTTTAATTTGCCGCACAAAAAAAAACGCACAGAAATGGACCGCATAAAAACTGGTTTGACTATATGTATAACGAACAATGTTTAAAATGTGCTACAGATGCCAAGTTGGCGACCCTTGCTATATAGCATTTGGACTAAGGTCCAAACCACAAATATTATGATAAACAGTGGATTCCGCTTAATTGGGACAGCTGTGTAATTGGGACAAGTTATGCACATATGATTAATGATAAAATTAGAAATAATGCTATAAACTCTGTAATTACAGTAATATCACCTGCTGCACTTTGATTAGTATATTTTTCTCATAATTCAGGGAATTGCTACATAAATATGGATTTACATATATTGAGACTTGTCTGTATTTAGAATAATGTAAATTAACAATAGATTTCTGCTAAATACTAAATACAAAAGTGGTTATTGCTATGATTATAATACGTTCATAATATATTTGAAATTTATTCATAATGTTAATTTTAGAATTTTATGTATCTATTCTAATTTTATTTCTTATATCAATAAAGTTATGCTGTTGAGGAGAATTGAATAAGTCAAAAATGTTTATGCAGAAAAAAATGTAATGCTAAATCAATGTTTTCCTAGTTAAAGACTTGTAGGATTCTGTTTATTAATCTGGGAATGTTGCTAATTCATGTGACTAACCTCTACTAGTAATACTAATAAGTAGGAACTTCCACTTAGAAAACAAGAATTATCAATTATCAAAACTATAAGAAGTTTTGATAATTGATAATTTGATAATTTTGATAATATTAATAAAACAAGTGAGAAAAAGATGCTTGAAGTTTGCTATCACGGACACTAGACGTAGACAAAATGCATTTCCACGTCTTACTCATACTGCTTATAGGTAATTGTTGCCAAGCATAGTAAATATTTTCAATTGCATGTTTGATATTGTAATTTCTCCAGAAGTCAGTCAAGGAAATTGCATCATCACCAGTAGTTTTAGAAATTGCTTGTTCAAAAGTTTTTTTTAAATAATATGCCTTGAACGTTGCAATAATTCCTTGGTCCATCGGTTGCAATAAAGATGAGGTGTTTGCTGGCAAAAAAGTTACTTTTATATTCTCACACAATGAACCAAGTGTAACTGGATGTCCTGGTGCATTATCTAAAATTAGTAATGCACTTCATAATTTCTAGTGTTTCTGCTTATTTAATTTCATCTACCAATCTTACTGTTCCAATTACTTTTGTTCTGTCCTAATAGATTTCTACATTATTTTGATAAAAAGTTTTTACTAATGCTGTTTTAAATTCTGTTTTTTCTATATACAGGTAGGCCTCGATTATCGCGAATAATTCCTAATTTTTAGTTTTTTACCGATTTTAATAAATCATTAAAATAGGTATCTAATTATTATTTTTTTACCTACAAATTACATATTTTAGAATTTATTATTACTTTAATTGGGACAAAATGGCTTGGCCCGACATGTCCCAATTAAGCGGAATCCACTATAATTGATTTTCTAATTTTACAAAGACAATTATGTATTATTTAATTGCAGAAATATATTTTTAATATATTGAAATATGAAAATAAATCTTTATATTCACTTATGTAAAAAGAGACAATTTTAAAAATGTCTGTGAAATTAATTAATGCAAAGTTGAAAAATAAAGAGATTTAATTTTTTTGTAATAAACTTACCTAAATAAAAAACTTTATAATAAATTGTCATTAAAAAGTGAACTTTAAAATCCTCAAGTTTTAATTGGAGATAACATGAAATAGATTCTTAATAGAACAAACATAACACCTTTATTCAGTTTTTTTTTTTTTGTTTTTTTATTAAAGCAAAGGGTAAAAAGCATGATTCTGCAAGATGTTTTATAAAAGCTTTTGTCAAAACAAACTAAGAATAATGAAAATATTAACAAATTTAAATGGAAATAAAAACTATTCAAATAAATTTTTTTATATATCATAAATTTATAATATAGTTAATAATGTGAATTATTATTAATAGTCATTATTATAATATAATATTTAAAACATTTTATAATTTTTTTAGCTGCACGTCATCAACTTACTGGTCACAAAGTAGCAGTTAAAATTCTGAACAGACAGAAAATAAAGAATCTTGATGTTGTTGGTAAAATCAGACGAGAAATACAAAATTTAAAGTTATTCAGGCATCCTCACATTATAAAACTGTAAGTTGTTAATTTTACTTTTATGTAATTTCATATAAAAAAAATATTAAAATCGGAACGAGTTCTTTTTATTATCCAAAATTAATCTATTTTAACGAGAACATGTAATTTTATTAGGCTAGTCTAATAAATCATGGTGGTCAATGACTATGAATTCTGGGAAAAGAGAGAATTATGCATGATTTTTGTCCACCAGGACTGTGTGAGAATTTTTCCTCAGATCAGAAAAAATTAAAATATAATGATAATTTGTATTGTCATTTAAAATAAATTTTGATTAATGATATCATGGAGTTTTCTTTATCTAAATTTTAAAAAATCAATACATTGCAGTCAAATGATAGTATGTATAATATGAAAGACACACTGCTATAGTCTGTTTCATTTTAAGGTGAGACTGATATCATAAGTGCTTATGCTATATTCAACATGAAATAAATAAATGCAAGTTTACTTCACTTTATTGCTAATATGCAATTTTAAAGAAAATTAATTTGGTGGTGGTGATAATATTTTGATTTAAGTAAAAAACTTTTTTAATTGCCCATTATTCTGTTAGAGATTTCATAGTAGTGTTTGACATTTCGAATAGACGATAACTTGATTTGTAATGACATCATTCAGGATCCATTAGGGGAAAACAGATTCATGTCCAGACAAAGTGAATTGTGCATAATATTTATGGCAGATTGGCAAATCTCCATCTGGAAGTGCAAGTGAATGATCTGGTGGAACTAACTACCAAATTCACAGGTCTGTCGAGAGCTACAATTTATAGGATTCATAAAGAAATGAAGGACAAATCGGAGTTATTCACACCAAATAAGAAACAAAAAATGATGAAGCATCAACAATTGTCTAACAAGGTATGATTTTACAAAATGAACATTTCTTAAAGAATTATGTTTATTTTTTCCAAAATGAATTCTCCACTATTAATTGCATAATAACATGTAGTTCATCATTTTCTTTTATATTTAATTTATTGCAGACAACAGTTTATCATTTACTTCATGATCTTGGCTTTATCTATCAAAAACAAATCTATTATTCTGCCTTTATTGAATGAAATGATATTATTGCATGAGGACACAGATAACTTCATTTAATCAAGAAATACTGGGATGAAAATAGATCTATATATTATATGGATGAGACATAGTATAATGCTGGTCATTTTTGGTAAGTTTTGGCAAGAGATACCTTCCTAAAAGTTTTATGTCAAGTGGAAGCAATGAGCATATTATTTTACATGCCAAATTGAAAATAATTTCATATAAGGTGCCCAGCATGTATTTAAATCCAAAAAGAAAACTGATTATCATGAAGAAATGAATGGAGAATATTTTAAATCATGGTGTCATGATTTTTCTGCTGAAATTTACTCCTACAGTGTAATAATTTTAGATAATGCTTCATATTATGCTATTAAAGGAAAAATTCCCAACAGTCTTGGACTAAATTCAATATTTAAGCTTGGCTAATCAATAAATCTAATCAGAATACAGAAATGATTGAAGACAGAACTGCTAGAAATCCTAAATGCTTATTGGCATGCATTTGAATACTATTGAGTTGATAAACTGCCATCAGAAGCTAGTCATGTTATCCTCAGGCTTCCTCCCTATCATTGTGAACTCAATTCTGTTGAATTTTTTTGGAGTCAAGTGACAGGGTATGTAGCTCATTGAAACAAGACGTGAAAAATTGCTGGATCTTTATGGAAGAAGCCATAAATGCTGATGATTATGCTGTACTCATGAAGCATGGAGTGGATTGTGTGTCGACAATGTGAAAAAGAAATTGAAAGCTTTTGGATAATCGATACACATTTCGATGAAGATGTCACTTCCTTACTAATCAATACAATTGAGGACACTTCAGATTTGGAAGACATAGAAAACAGAAAATTAATATTATGCACATGCTTCATTGATATAAAAAAAGGTCCTTTTTCAGAGTTTGATAGTTCTAAGAATGTCAATCAAGTTAATATTAATTTTAATTTAATAGCATTTTAGTATGCACAAAGATAAATAATCTAACACACGCGCACGCACGCACGCACCTTGTAAGAGTTTGAATAGTATAGGTGGCAACCAGGGCTGGGGAGCTGGCTTGAAATAGGTTAGGCTCCAGCTCCGGAGCTACAGTATATTTATTTTGTACCTGATGATGGTGCAATGCCAAAAACGTTAGTAATATTATAATTTATTAAAGTTTATATATTTATCTCAGCTGCATTAAGTGCTTTTTATTTTCTATTGGATAATTAACAGAGTTTAAGCAGTTTCTAAAACTTTTTAAGTTATATCATTGATATTTAATATTCCATATACAGATATCATTCCCTAGTTTACACAAATGATTAGGATGATAGTATTTTATATAACTCAAATTTTACATAAATAAAAAAAATAATTTAAAATAATTCTGAATCAAACTTTTGGGGCTAATTGAACTATAGTGATTGAACTTATAAATCATTATGGTGCCACATTATTCCCTGATTGAAAGGAATATAATGCCATATTGAATGATATCATACCAATAATTTAATACTTAAGATCAAAAAATAATACAAAATTAAATAAATAGTTTACAACAGTTAAAAGTATATATTAATACATTTTGCATTTGTATTAATATTACATTTTGCAAAATGTATTAATATATATATACACTGACGGAAAAAAAATCCCAACACCAAGAAAAAATTATTGTAGAGTAATGAAATTTGGACAATGCATTTGTGTAGTTAACATGTTTAATTGATTAAATTTTCAAGATCACAGGTTAATTTAAGCTCAAGAAAATGCATTTCAAATGTGAAATGCTGTTGCATTAATAGCCGGTGTAACCTCCAGAATTTTGAATGCAAGCCTGCAAACGTGCATGCATTGTGTCATACAGGTGCCGAATGTCACTTTGTGGTATGGAGTTCCATGCTTGTTGTACTTGTTCTGTCAATACTGGGACGGTCTGTGCTGGCTGTGGATGATGCTGGAGTTGTCGTCCAATGATATCCCATACGTGCTCAATTGGAGACAGATCTGGTGATCTCGCAGGCCAAGGTAACATGTCGACACTCTGTAGAGCACGTTGCGTTACAACAGCGGTATGAGGGCGAGCGTTATCCTGTTGGAAAATTCCCCCTTGAATGCTGTTCATGAATGGCAGAACTACAGGTTGAATTACCAGACTGACGTACAAATTTGCAGTCAGTGTGTTTGGGATAACCACAAGAGTGCTCCTGCTGTCATAGGAAATTGCTCCCCAGACCATGACTCCAGGTGTAGGTCCAGTGTGTCTAGGCCGTAGACAGTTTGGTTGCAGGCGTTCCCCTGGCCTCCTTCTGACCAACACACGGCTATCACTGGCACAAAGGCAGAACCTGCTTTCATCAGAAAACACAACAGATCTCCACTCCGTCCTCCAATGAGCTCTGGTTTGACACCACTGGAGTCGCAAACGGCAATGGCTTGGAGTCAGTGGAATGCACGCTACAGGGCGCCTAGCTCGGAGCTGTCCTTCAAGTAACCGATTTCTAACAGTTCGTTGTGTCACTGTGGTACCAACTGCAGCTCGAATTTCTGTCGCAGATGCAGTACGATGTGCCACAGCCATATGCCGAATACGGCGGTCTTCCCTCTCAGTAGTTCCACGTGGCCGCCCGGAACCCGGTCTTCTTGAAGCAGTACCTTCATTTGACCACTGCTCCCAACAATCATGCACAGTGGATACATTCCGGCCAAGTCTTTCTGCAATATTGCGGAAAGAAAATCCACCTTCTCGTAGCCCTATTACACGACCTCGTTCAAACTCGGTGAGCTGTTGATAGTGACTTCTTCGTCTTCTTAAAGGCATTCTTGGCTAACATCAGCTCAATACGTCAAATTTCAAGGATAAATAACGCTCACAAACTTTACAGCATGCATTTAAAGCAAACCTGATTTGCAAATTCCGAGTGGAGCTACTAGCGCCACACTTATGCGAAAAGCGCGAAATTTGAATCGATGTCATCTTTCAGATGTATAAACACGCCTACCAAATTTTGTTTATCTAACACAAGTCTTTCTTGGTGTTGGGATTTTTTTTTCCGTCAGTGTATTAATACATTTTGCATTTGTAACTTATAAATACAATAATTGGTTATGCTCCATATCTAGAAAAAGAAAGAAATTATAGAAAGATACACACAAACTGGAAAATACTGTTTTTATATAATCAATTATGATGAAAATTACTTGATTTGTTCTTTAGATAGTGATGATTTTGCTTTTTGTATCTGAGAAATTTCATTGTTCATTATAAATAAAAAATTTTTATATGGAAGTGTTCATAGACCAAACTTGGAAATCAGTATTTGCTTTGCTTATAGCTATAATCTCGTTTCAAACAAGTTTAACTCCAATATTATACATTATTATATCAGAGAAACAGAATGCCCCTTATGCATCCAAGAACATATAGGATGTAACCAATTTCACATGCAAAACTGCATAATTTTTATATAATTCTGATAGGTCTTAGTTTTAAATTTGATTTAGTATAGAAAATTTCTTATAAATTTTGTTAAATTCACATTTAATTATGTAAGTATTGCTAATATGTCTTCTTTCAATCATTAATAATAATAGTCAAAAATAAGACAATTAACTGCTTAACTGTTGTTCTCTTAATTTTATTTGCAGATGATAAGTGGCTTTCTATATGATACAAGTCGAGGTTTAGAACTTTGCAGTTTGTCATCATTAGCATTAAAAAAGGAAAACTTAAATGAATGTGAAATCAATTCTATAATTATGGGAAAATTCAAGGTTAGAAATTAATTTTAAATATTATAGGTTTTTTTACATAAAACTAAACAAAATATAAAATTAATAAAATAATTAATAGAAAACTGATGATAGTGAAGAATATACTTAAATTATTTATTTGAATTTTTGAAGTTTTAATTTAATGTATAATGGACCTTTAAATCACAGATTAATTGATTTAAGAAAAATCTTGTATCTTAATTTGGCAGTCATAATACAGAATAAATAAATTTAAATTGCTTCAAAGAACAAAATACAATTGTTATAACAACTTTATTAAAAGTGCTTTTGGACTTTCATTATCTACAGTATATAAATGCCTTACAAAAGAACATTAGAATTTTTCAAAGATTTATTTAAATTTAAAATAAATATATATACAAATAAAAATTTATACAATATAAAAAAATATGAAAACATAAATTGTAAATACATAGCATTCTAAAAATATATAGAATAATAATAATCAGAGCTGTGTGGAGGGTGATGTGAACAGTGCCATCACACAAGTCCCCCTGATCCTGCATGATCCAACTTTTGTTTGAAACTGTTTTATTTTGTTGTGATGTGGTAAGGACATGTAGTTGTTATTTTTAAGGAAATCATATGCTTCTGGAGTTCTTATTCTCAACAGAAGACACACTATCAACCATTCTGGCATTATTAAAAGACCTTTCATGACAACTTTGTCCCAGGCCTTGCTTTTTCTTGAGCCAGCCCTGGATATAATAATAATGATTGTAAATTTATATAGTTGAAGAAATGAATTTCCAGGCTATACACTGTACTACTGTCAGACTTATTACCATAGCATTTAATAAATTGTAAATAAATGCAGGGCATTTTTAATTATTGATAAATATGCCATTTTTCTTTAAATTCAATCAATTTGTTGTAAAAGTCGTCAAAAATAATTTTCATATATTCTCAAAGGACTCTTGTGTGTGGAGATCGGCAATCTGGATGTAATTAAGAAATACTTAAATCACAATTAGGTCAAATGAGGGAGAAATGAAAAGAACAAAAAAAAGGAGTTCTGTCAAACAACTCCAAGAAATACAACAGCATTATAGATGGTATTTCGATCAGCTCGCGAACTTCGTCCACAATAACAATAAATCACTGAGAATGTTTATCTCAGGTGTCCGTCACACAGTCGCGAATTGGACACCTTCTCGGCGAATATTCGAGAAATAGACTCTTTGTTCTCAGCCTGGGAATAAGAGTCAAAAAAGATCACAAATATTTAAGAGCAGTTGCGTCCTTGATCAAGGCTTGCTTGTTCTCCAACGTTTGTTACCCTATTTCGAGTTGTGTGCATTCACGGCCACTGTTCTCATCCGATTTCCAACCGCTGCTTTTTCCCTCATCCCTCTTAGCCTAGTAGTTAACTGGTGCTGAGAGGTTTTCTTTCGACTTCGCCTTTGGATTGTCGAGATTATACTTTTCCTGTAGGAGGATAACAAGCCATCTGTTCCTGTACACAAGATTTCCTTGTTCCAGTCTCCTTCCTCTGTGTGCATCTCCAATTTTTTATACAAACTAAAGACTGTGTAATTTAGAGACTAAAGACTGGAAAATTTGAACGGTGACCGTCTCAGCAAGCGTCATCAACAAATTTGTATCTTCCGGTTGAATCTCCGGAGAACTTTTAAATTACAAAACAGGTATTTCTCCTCTCTGTATAAAATTTTAATTCACTTGTGTAGTGAATGAAATCTTTCATAATAAAGGAATTTGTTCATGTTGAATGTCGTCTCTGTTTTATCTGCTGACTCCTGTTACCTATCCTTATGCGCGTCTCTCACTGCTCTTTAGGCCAACACCTGTCAACATCGTTCTCGGGCCTGCGGGCTGTGTGGGCCTTACAAATTGGTGTCAGAAGTTGGGTAGAAGAGATTTAATTAGGACCCAAGGAGGATGATTCTGTGAGTCAAAAATTTTCCACTCTTCGAGATAGCTAATGAAGCAGATTCGGTGATTGAGCAGAGACAACTTCCGTTGGTGGGCCAGTGACTGCTTTTGCAGGTATGGTCCCTACGTATGCGGGCGAATCGACACAACGCATTACCGATTTCTTTGATACGATCGAGGAGATAGCCACTTTGGCATCATGGACCAATCGACAGCGATTGGGGATCGCGAAGTATAAACTGACAGGTATTGCCAGGGAATATGCATGGCGAGATTTTGTTACCGATTTCTTTGATATGATCGAGGAGATAGCCACTTTGGCATCATGGACCAATCGACAGCAATTGGGGATCGCGAAGTATAAACTGACAGGTATTGCCAGGGAATATGCATGGCGAGATTTTAAAATGAAAGATATAACAAATTATAAGGATTTTAAGGTGCAGATGATAAAGAGGTTCGCTAATGTGCCTTATACAATCAGATTGCAACAATTTCATACATGCATACAGCAGAGGGGTGAGGATGTTCAAACATATGCCGTTAGATTACAGTCTCTCGCAGCGGAGACACTAATAAAAATAGCTAGCACTAGTGATGGGGAAAAAGAGGTAATCGAGCGAGTTCAAAGGAAACAACAAGACGAGAAATTAAAGGTCCAATTTCTTCACAGGATAAATGACCAGATCAAGAGATCTGTCATGTCCCAGGATCTGAAAACCTTTGAAGAGGCTTTGTTGATCGACTTGCGCAAAGAATTCATTGAGCAAGCACTGGCGAATCCTCATCCCTACGTAGGAAAAATTGGAGAATTCTGCAAGACAAGTGCCAATCTCATTGAGCTGGACACACGAGCAAAATACGAACAGGATGGAAAAGCTAGAAACAGTGATCAAGCAACTCATTGACAGACTTGACAGGCTGGAATCTATATTAGAACAACAAGCGAATGCGCAATCACCTAATACCTCACAGCTGAGAGAATGATATAGAAATCAAAAAACTATGTATTATGAAGAGCTGCTGTCGCCACAGTATTATTATAATATAGTGGGAATCAGATGGCCGGATGATTATTATAGGCCGCTACAAAAGAAGATTCCATTTGATAACAAAACAAACCAACCTCGTTTTTGGGCTCCTCAAAATCAAAATTGTCGGGAAAACAATAGACATACCTTTCCTCAGCCACAGAAACTGTCCTTGATACAGGATAGAGAATGCTATTCATATTTGCATTCACCACAAAAGCTCGTATCTAAAAAATCTAAGAGAAAGTCGGGACGTGCTGCTACACAAGACATTTGAGATGATAAACATCAGAAACAGGAGAAAATTAAGCTAACTAAGGGCGAATTTAGACATAATCGGGGAAAAGAAAAGTAATAAAAATCATCCAAAGCTGAAAATTTGTTATTCCGACAATAAGAATAAGTGATCGTCAGGATAAACATAAGGAAAAAACAAAACTTTTTAAAAAGATTCAAGGATCGAGATTTGATGAGACTTCTGAGCCAAATTTAAAATGTAAGGTTAATGGGCACAATATCCAATTAACATTAGACACAAGTACTAATGTTACACTGCTATCCCATACATTCATCGATAAACTGGGAAAACCGATAGTTTCATCCAGAGGTTTAGAAACAGTTATCAAGCGTTATGGGACATGCCATTCGGATATACGGAATATCCGATTTTACCTTTCAAATCGGTTGGTTAAAATTCAAGCATACCTGTTATGTCATCGACCCTCATATAACCACACCAAGCGACGGTATATTGGGTCGTGATATAATCACTAAACAGCGGTTAATGATATCACTGCATGATTCGAATATCTCTCTAGCTGACGGTACTCAGATAACATTTCGAGGCGAACTATGCAACCGAACAGTTGGAACTAGGTCTGCACAGAAAAACGCTGCTTTTCAGACGAGAAACAAACAGAAGAGCAACAAAAATGACAAACGCTCAGGTTTACAGACTAGTAATAGCGAAAATTATTCACCTTGTTCAAAGTGAAGTTTCGACACTGAAAACCGAAACTATAACGCTAGCTAAAGTAATAGAGAACACTAAAACGAAAGGAAAAGTACTAGTACAGGCTAACCGATCAAAATCTGCTGCCGCTCGAGTAGAGTTTGATCAGGAGGAAAGATTGGAGAAAAGTCGAATACAAACTGCTCCCACACCTGAGAGAACTCCCGAGCAGGTTATTGACTATTGGTACGAATTATTATTTCCTTCATTGAGGTCAGAGCCCAGGTCTAGCGACAGACTTTTCGAAGCAGACATTGGTACAAGCTCTCAGTCTCAGACTTAACCTCCTGCTCCCATACGCTCTAGAATTCCAAAGAGAATAATTAGACAAAAAATAATAATAGTGATGATAAATTTAAATAAATTTTATTTTCACATAATGCGAATAAAATAGGAGACAAATAAATAAATAATGGAAACTAACAGTAATTATACTTATAAAACTTACTTTAATAACCAATAATGATTCATATGGCCTATGAAAGCTATTGCGATTTATGTGTAGATGGCACAGTTGCAAATGTGTTTTTAGACAAAAGTTTCCATGAAAATGTGAATGTGACATTTACGGCAATTCCCCGAGCAATGAGGGAGGTTCGGAGACGTTAGAATTGATACAACTACAGTCAGATTAAAATATAGAAAACAGACAGAAATTATATCTGGCTATGCCTGCAAAGGGTAGAGACGACTAGTATAGAATACTCTCTCACCTACGATAAAAAAACACTACAATAACCCCTGCAGGTTTGGGGAAATTAGAATTAGCCTGCCGTGAACCTGTGTGTCGTAAGAGCGACTAAAAGGCAAGATAAGGTAGAGACTTAAGCAAAGGCTAAGTAAGGCCAATATCTCTATACCAGCTCCATACTGGTATTAAATGGAACTATATAGAAATTGAAATTATTAAGAAATAAATATAAGGAAGATAAATAAATAAGGAAGGAAATAGAGAAATAATATAAATTAAGTATAAGTAAACAAATCAAGAAGAAAGGGGAAATTAGAGAACGAGTACTCAGCATAGCCAATGCATGAGCAGGTGCATTGGCTATGCTGAGTACTCATTCTCTATAAGAAGTGGACGTGCCGAAACAATCAAGTGTGCACTACATAGACTGGTACACAAGAAAATGAAAGTATATATATATATATATCATTTTCAAAATAAGAAATAAGGAACAAATAAAATACAAAATAAAAATACAAATGAGGAAAAGGGAAATGAAAATATAGAAATAAATATAGAAAACATAAAAATAAATAATGATGGAAATAATTTTATAATTATGCTAATAATTGTACTTATAAGTTTAAGAAGATGCTACTTACAAAATAATATTTGAACAGTCACAGTTGCTAGGGCAACAACCTTGACACACAAAAACAGTATCTACTCCACCAGAACAAGTACGTTCCCACTTCCTATTTCATAACGGCACCAACGAAAATGCAGAGGAGAAACTGTGAGTTGGTCACTAAAGAAAAGGTGAAACTGACACATCTCCAATTCCCTCCAGCACTAATATATATTTAGAAACATTTATAATATCATTATTCACATTAATATTTGTATTTTAAATAATTAATTTCATAGATATTATATTGTAATTATTATATGCACGCATACGCGATCGAGGTGTTTGGAGGACATCTATCATGATCACTATATGCTTACGTGTAAAAAATGAGAGATTTCTGATTATATTGTAAGAGAGATACTAGGTCGAAATGGTTATTTATGATATGAATTAATTCTATGTGATTATTGTATATTTAAGTAAGAAATGCTTTATTGTTAAATACCTTTATTAAGTTAATATGTAAAATGAATCTATCACACAAGGTGAAAGATCATTTTGGAAAGTGAGAAGTATTGTGGAGATCGGCAATCTGGATGTAATTAAGAAATACTTAAATCACAATTAGGTCAAATGAGGGAGAAATGAAAAGAACAAAAAAAAGGAGTTCTGTCAAACAACTCCAAGAAATACAACAGCATTATAGATGGTATTTCAATCAGCTCGCAAACTTCGTCCACAATAACAATAAATCACTGAGAATGTTTATCTCAGGTGTCCGCCACACATTCGCAAATCGGACACCTTCTTGGCAAATATTCAAGAAATAGACACTTTGTTCTCAGCCCGGGAATAAGAGTCAAAAAGGATCACAAATATTTAAAAGCAGTTGTGCCCTCGATCGAGGCTTGCTTGTTCTCCGACGTTTGTTACCCGATTTCGAGTTCTGTGCATTCATGGCCGCTGTTCTCATCCGATTTCCAACCGCTGCATTTTCCCTCATCCGTCTTAGCCTAGTAGTTAACTGGTGCTGAGAGGTTTTCTTTCGACTTCGCCTTTGGATCGTCAAGGTTATACTTTTCCTGTAGGAAGATAACAAGCCATCTGTTCCTGTATGCAAGATTTCCTTGTTCCAGTCTCCTTCCTCTGTGTGCATCTCCAATTTTTTATACAAACTAAAGACTGTGTAATAAGACTGCAAAATTTGAACGGTGACCGTCTCAGCAAGCGTCATCAACAAATTTGTATCTTCTGGTTGAATCTCCGGAGATAATGACCGTCTCAGCAAGCGTCATCAACAAATTTGTATCTTCCAGTTGAATCTCCGGAGAACTTAGAAATTACAAAACGTATTTCTCCTCTCTGTATAAAATTTTAATTCACTTGTATAGTGAATAAAATTTCTCATAATAAAGGAAGTTGTTCATGTTGAACGTCATCTCTGTTTTATCTGCCGATTCCTCTTACCCATCCTTACGTGTCTCTCTCACTGCTCTTTAGGCCAGCGCCTGTCAATATTGTCCTCGGGCCTGCGAGCATTACATATGTCATGATAGTTGTGAATTCACTTAAAGAATTTTTGCATATAAAATTACGTCTCTCACTGCTCTTTAGGCCAGCGCCTGTCAACATTGTCCTCGGGCCTGCGGGCATTACATATGTCATGATAGTTGTGAATTCACTTAAAGAATTTTTGCATATAAAATTAATTATATCCTATTTCTCCTATTTCCTATTGTTCCTGGATACATGTTGGTAAGGAGCATTTTGTTTCTTTTATATAATAATGTATAATATTGGACTGCATTCCCTTTTCTGGGATAGAACATATATCTTAATGATTAATGATAGTATGTTTTGCTTATTATAAACTAATTTAGTAAACATATCACAATTTCTTCATTTAGCAATCTTTTCCTTAATGAGTTTCTTGATTAAAATAAATGTTTAGTAGAGGCGATATTATATACTATAGTAGATTTTTTTATTAATTGAAGAATGTACTAATATAATATAATAGACAGCTTCAGCAACATGAATGTTTAGCATGAGAATAGCATAGAGTGCTGGAATGATGAAATCATGGCATCATTTCAAGTGTTGCTAAAGATCATCACATCCCAACGTGAGTTAAGAAAAGGTTCTGTACTTTCTTGTGTTGATGTCATTTGTTCATATTCTACACGTCAAAAAATGCCAAATTCAATGCATATGCAGGAAGTTTCATATTTGTGATTTCCCTTGATTATAGTGATTAAACAAGTAAATATATGCCATATTTTTTGTATCTATATGATAAATTGCTGATATTCAAGATTCAATTCAAACATGAAATTAATTTAAAGCTTCAACATGAAAAAAATGAGTGTGTATAAAATTAGTTTTCATACACAATACGTGCACTTAAATACGTAATATATAATGTGCCTTTTGCCAATAAAAAAAAATTGAAGTATCGCTAGCCTTCCAGAATTCATGTTTGCTTTCTGTTGTTAATTCCTTTACTTCCCTGGACTACCTGTTTGAAAATATCAAGAAACTTACTAGTGAGTGGTTTTGAGAAAACAGAGAAAACAAAACCAACCAGCTTCTGGACCTGAATGTTCATGTTCTACACAAGCATGTCTATCTGGGAAAGTTAAGGAAGTAATGATTTGCTGAAGCAGATATTTTCTACAAATGCATACATGGAACGTGAACTCAATGTCATTCTTCTTCGGGTTCGTGTTCGGGTCAACACTTTGCTGAAGCTATTTATAATCTAGTCCAGTGTTTCCCAACCTTATTACATTTGCAGTACCCTTGGGAATGAGATTAGAAACTTTGGCACCCTTATTAGAATTTTTTTTTCTCAATTTTTTAAATATTAAATCAAAGTGAAATATATCAGGAACATGTTAAATTTAATTTCAAATAAATACTTATTCCATTACTAATTTTATTAATTTATTGAAAGATATAACAAATACCAAAATAGAATATTGTAATATTGTTTTCCATTGTCATCTTTTGAAACTGATAGTCCAGGCAAAGCAGTAAATGCTTGACTCTTCAATTTCATTTTCCTTGAGTTTAGGTTTCTTTACAATGAACCTATTCATTGCAAACACAGTGAAATGACACAATGAAAGTAATATTTTAAAAATATAAAACTGGTAGTGGCAGAAAATCTCATACACTTTTATAAATTGCCTCATAATATGAAGTCTTGACTGAACATAATAAAATGTTCAGTCAAGACTTCAACTGAGCATATAAAGAGACTGATTGTACTACGATCTGCTGGAATTTAGAAACTGGAATTTTGAAATTTCTGAGATAGCTGAATTTCAAAATTACATGAAACAAAACTTTTGACATCCTAATTACTACTAAAAATATACTTTTATCCCCAAAATATCTTCCAGTCTGGTTGAGAAACATTGAGCTAATCCAGTGGTTCTCAATCTTTTTTCTGTTGAGGAACACATTTAAAAATTTGACAGCACACCTAAATATTTTAAATAATAATTTAGATTTAACTGTTGAGGAACACTTTTTAATATTTTAAAATTTGGCGGCACCTAAATATTTTAAACCACACCTAAATATTTTAAATAATAATTTAGATTTAACAACGAATTTTAATTAACACATTATTGTATTTATTCTTATTTATTACATTCAGATTACAGAAATACTCGTATTTATTCTTATTTATTACATTTAGATTACAGACATAGTACACCGGATCATTAAATGGCCGTCCTTATTAAGGTATAGCGCCACCTGCGGATTTTGTCTTTTTAGAAAAACTATAATTTTAATTTAATTTCTATTCCTTAATTTTTAAATTATGCATAATGACAAAAAATTTTGCTTGTCGCAGAAATTTGAGGGTTAGATTTTTCTAATGATACCCTATTTATAGGAATCGGTGCATAGTGGGTTCGACTGCAAAAGGGATATCCAACCAACCACGTTTCACTATTAATGTATATGATTCATACAATTACATACATACAATTCTTATACATACATACAATTCATTCTTAATTTTTCGTGGCACACCATCAAAGGTTTCGCAGCACACTAGTGTGCCGTGCACAGTGGTTGAGAACCACTGATCTAGTCTCGTAAAAATGCTTCTTGGCCTTCTAAATTAAGAATGTTAAATTTTCAATTAAGAAAACTACATTGCAATAGTATGTTTAATAATAATATATATACTGTATACAATCTGTCCCTCCAATTGTGTTTGAAAATCTGTAAAAATGTGAAATCGTTGTATAAGCTGACCTTCAACTTTCAAATATTAGGACAATATGGCATTCATTGAAATAAATCAATAATAAAATTATTGAAGAAATTATTGATTTAGTTCAATGAATGTCATATTGTTTTAACATTTGAAAGTTGGGGATCAGCTTATACATAAGTTTCACATTTTTACTGATTTAGCCAGTTCACTATTGGAATAAATAAGGTTATTATGATAAAACACCAGACTTGCTGCATTGAAACATCATAATGCAATACAGAGAAGAAACAGGATGGATATTAGGACATGATCATACCACATGTAGTTGTGTTTTTTACGGTATGATTTAATTGAAATGTTCTTCAGCAGAGAATATCAAATAAAAGTCTCCATCATTTCTGAATATCAACAAAAATATTTAATGAAGTTTAAATGATAAAAATCAAATCAAAACACACAAGATTGTCAGTTATGGAAATTTGATATCTGAAATCAGCTGCAAAATAATCATTTCATAATTTTTAAATGATCAAACTTAAATATTAGCTAATGATACATGCATTAATGTCATCAATGTTTACTTGTTAAAAATAGATCGATCTACACATTCCTGATCTTATTTGTGAAGCACTCGGTAAATTAATAATTTTGAATTTATTTAAATATGAACATTCATATATATCTTCATATTTTTAATAATTTACATCAAGAAGAAATAGGTATTTTTATAAATAAATATGGTTCATCCAGTCATTACCATAGGTTGCTATATTAGCACAAGGAAGACATAATGCTATATGTATTTTTGATTGTATTTGTGTAGTATCCAATACTTAAATATTTATAAAAATACAGGTATATTTTATTTAACATATTTTTGCTATAACATACAATCAATTTTATATTCAGAAAGTCTTGTTTTTAAACTTCTCTCTCTACTTCTGATATAGACTGTTTTGTTTCCTAAATCATTGTTTCTTGCAGGAAATAAAGAACATCAGAATTACAAAGAAAAGTTTAAAAACAAACAGGATGTAGCCAATGGAAACTTAAACATCATGCTCACACAAAGATTTCACAAAACAGATCTCTCCATAGATTGAGGACAAGCATGCATTATTAACCATGTGAGAAATGCTGAGGAGTTGAAATTTGCAAAAGCTTTTGAAATAAGCTTTATTTTCCAGTTAAATATGTTATGAATGAAGCGATTCTGGAAGTTATACCTCTACCCTGATCTGGATGAGCAAAAATCAATAACATAATTACATCTCCTCCATATTCTATGCTATAAAAGATTCTTTACTTTATTTTACATTATTGTATTTTATTATTTATTTTAATTACAGTAAATCCTTGCCAAGCGCAGATTTGCAGAACGCAATTTTGCATATATACAATATCTTAATTGTTTCCATTTAATTTGTCCAGTGCTGGAATTTCATTCATACGTAGTACGCTGATGAGCACATGGGTATCTGCAATGATACCCATGTTCACATCTGGCAACCTTGCTTGATGCTGCTTGCTAGCTGAGTGACCCATGCCCAGTTGCTATCATTTTACGCACATTAGCAGAACTGTAATCACGTATTTATCCTCTTCTCCTTTTGCATTTGTATTTCTTTTAATTTCAAAAATTCAATAAGACATCTAAGAGGAAGAATAATGATGATAAAGCAGCAAAAAAAATGCAAAGTTTTGGCATTATCTCAGAAAATTGAAATTTTAGATAAGTTGAAAAATGGTATATGTGTTTCATCGCTGGCAAGAGAACAAGTTATAAATGAATCTAGCATAAGAACACTTTATGAGAAGCATTGAAAAACTCTATGCTGCTTAACACAAAACTTTTAAAGAGTTGCATCAGTCATTATCGCAAGCAAAAATCACCAGCTACTTAAAAAGATAATTGTATCATGTACCTACTTATTAAGCAATAATAAAAATCCTTTCAATTAACATTTGTTTCATTTTTCCCTTTTAATTACAACAATATTTAGGTTTGTTTAAATTATACATATTTTCTTAATTTGAACCTATACCTAACACATTTTTTCCATAGAAAATTACCCAAAAGTATATCTAGTATAAGCAGTTGTTTGTTCTGGAAATTTGTCAAGAGTTAGTCTTTGTGTAGATGGTTTGGATGTTTGAAACCTTTCTCTAGCTTGGAGAATGTCCCAGTGTAGTTTTTCTTTTTTTCCATCATCATAGGTACTTAATAATAGGTCTACCTGGGGATAAGCTGTACATAACTGGGGGACAGGGTCAGCTACACAGAGTGGACCTTGGAGGATGAGGTCAATAACAAGTGCTGGAAGTTGTTTGTTATCTAAAGTCATTACTAAATCGTTAATATTGAGTTTATTCCAGTGCTGGTTGTGTATTTGGTTTTTCAGAATCCATTTGAATTTCTTAATGTACTTCTTTCTTACTGCTGCTTTATAATTATCGAGATGTAAACAATTGATTAACAGAGGTTTGTTTGCAGGCTATATTTATCATTGCAGTCTGTAATATGGGCATTATATTTTTTGCTCAAAGATGATAATATAACTATAAACAACTGAGTTCTTCTGCTTCTACTAACACAAGAAATCACAACAAGCACTTGAAGCAGGATAAATACACTAATTTTTACGAAATCACAACAAGCACTTGAAGCAGGATAAAAAACTAATTTATTATTTAATATGCACTACATATACTAAAAATACAATCGCTTTCCAGAAACGCTTTCGGCCTATTATGGCCTCTTCTGGAGTCAGTCAGTGCAAAAGTAAAACACTTGTATTTATTTCTATTCTCAAACCGCTTTGATTTGGTTGGTAGGTGGATTCTATAGAAAGACATTGGGAGAATATCATTAATCTTGCACTCTTTTAAGAATAAATAAAGTTCTTCAGCTTTTAGTAGAGATTTGATCATATTCTTGACTTTAAATGTGTCCGACTGGTTCATCGCTGGCTCAGCGTTAGAGTTCATAAGATACAATTAAATGAAAAAGTTCAACCTGCTTCCCAATTAATTCTAAGTTAAGACAATCCTTTATAGCAAGAAAAAACTTTTATTAACTAAGAGGTAAAACGTTTTTGGTCTATTATAAGACCTGAATCAGTACATAAATCATGAATGGAATTCAAATTGCAAAGTCGCGGTTTAGAACGACTAGTAATAATTTAATTATAAAGTAAACCTAACAGTTAGCGACTCTGCAAATTCCAGAGTTCTGCCTGAGCTCATGTCTTTAACTAAGTTCTAACTTAAAACTAATCAGCTACAAAAACATTCTAACAATAAACAACATAAACCGGCAAAAACGAAACCGGAACTTATCGAAGAAGTGACGAATAAGTGATAGATTGAAACAACAAAACGATGTTAGAACTTGCAAAGTCGCGGATTAGAACGAATGTCACTAACAATAATTATAAACTAAGCCTAACGGCTAGCGACTCTGCAAATTCCAGAGTTCGGCCTCGCTCAATCCAAGTTAACTTCCTCACAACCGTAGGTAATCCCAGTTTACCCACGGGACGGTTCTAACGACTCTGCAATCCAGAGTTCGGCCTGAGCTCAGGTCTTTTCTAAGTTTAACTTAAATATAATTCAAACAATCTAACAATGACGTAACGTCTAACTGACGAAACAAAACAGGAAATCGGAACTTAAACTAAAAGTACCGATTAAGGGTTAGCAGTAAAACGAACAAAAACGATGTTAGAAGTTACACCTATTTACCAGTATTTTGAAACATTATTTATTATTTCCAGCTATTTGCATTAATTAAGTAGTGCATAAAATGTGCAAAGGTCGTGTTTTTTTCGCAGCATGTAAATAACGATTTTTATTGCTATTAGCAAGAAATTATGTGGGCTTAAATTATACTTATGGTTTTTTATTTTCATTTTTACAGAATACAAGGCATCTTGGATTATGAGGTGTTTAAGGTATGCAGTTATAAATTTTCATTTTTACAAAACTCAAGGCGTCTTGGGTTATGAGGAGTTGAACTCTTGCGGTTTTCAATTTTACGTTTCGGATTATATATTCAGTGTGGGCCAGCACATGGGCCAGAACTTTCAATGCATAGGCCATGGCCCACCTGGGCCCACCCATAGTTACATCCCTGTCTCCAAGAAACTGTTACTGACCAGTTACCACCATTTTTGCTCTTTGTCAACTGCTATATGCATGTGTCTCCTCTAGTCTGCTGGATATCTCGTACCTACAAAGAGTGCACGAAGTCGTCTCGTTTTCCTGTTATACGTATATATGTATGCACTCATATGCACTACCCACTTATTAATGTAAATATTGTAAATAAAGTAAATTGTATTTTTAATATCGTCTGATGGGAAAAAATCTCTACTTTGAACTGACACGTGTTAAGACTAACATCAACTACTACACATTTCTAAGTGATAAAATGTAACTAAAATATACAGGGTGCACCAGCTAAATCCGGACAAATTTCAAATTGAATTTCCTGCCATATTTTACGTCAGCGCTACAACGCTGTTGACGTTTTATTAAGCCAAACAGACGATGCGTTTGAGAATAAGTACAAAATAGCTGATCAGTTAAGATCGAGTGCAGAATATAATCGGAGAGCAGCGATAATCGAAGGCCTTCACGCTGGACGTTCACCTTCCGAAATAATTTGGTTCTTTAACTATCCAAGATCGACAGTTTATGATGTTGCTGCTAGATATGCGGCTTCAGAGAAATCTGAAGAAGGTTCTGCCAAC